>APFE030347140.1:0-50005 GCA_000404065.3 Pinus taeda
ACTACATCTACTCCACAAGATTTAGGTGATGATTCAGGTGATGAAACCAAAATTACAGCCATGGGTTTGAAAAACTTGAAGGGAAAAGAAATGGAAATTCAAGCCAGCACCAGTACCTCAAACTGTCATGTACAAGCTCCTAATGAGGAAGAAAGAATTGAACTATTTCATGTGAGGGTGATTTCAAAACATACTAAAATTGACACACTTTTTGATGATGGGTCACAAGCAAACCTTATATCAGAATACTTGGTCAAGCAGCTTAAACTTGAGACCATTCCACATCCGAAGCCATATCCACTTGGATGGATTTGCAAGGATGGAAATTTACAAGTTTCAAGAAAGTGCACATTGCGCTTTGCAATTGCTGCACATTTTATTGACACAGTTGAACTTGATGTGGTACCTTTTGATATAGCAGGAATTGTTTTGGGAAGTCCTTACTTGTGTTATCACTCAATAAAAAGTTCTAAATTGTTCACATCAGTTCGATTATTTGCCAAAGGCACATAAATCTTTTTCAGCAGTTTCGCAGTGCAACATGCTTCAAGTGATTTCGTAGCGCATAATTCATATTTTGCACTGGCTGCGCTACGAAATTGGGGATTTGTTTGAATACATAGCAAATCTCACCCAGCTGTCAGACTTATCGGAGTCCGCTGTGTTTTAGATCGTTAGGTGTCGTGGTACTGGCGCGTGTTGCGGTTATTGCTGAGAAGGGAACAAAAGGTAGACATGTTTCAACATGTTAAATAGAATGGTATTATTGCAAAAGTGCCATGGGAAGGCAGGTATAGAAAAGGTGTCCCACTCCTTGGTGAGTCAGACAGCCAATTGACAGCAGAGAAGATACCTACCAATATTTTCTGGACCAAGTTACTAAAAGGAAGGTGTATAAAAAATCATGGTACTACTGGACAAATGCAGAGGCCAAGAAGAAAGGTGCAGTACTATGAAGGATCGCCCACTAAATCTATGTCTGATTCTGATGATGTAGAAGCAAAGAAGAAGCGAAGACGTGTATGTGGAACACTTGATCCAATCTCAATATCCTCCTGGCTTAAGGATGCAAAAAAGTCATTGGCTAGTGAAAAGGAAATAACTGAAAACAACATTCACTTGAATGCAGATGGTGCCAAACAAACATCCAATGAATCTGTAAAAGATGATTGTGGAAAGTTTTCCCATCCCATGTTTAAGAAATCAATCACAGATATGCTCTATGGGAAACATCCTAGTCCGTGCTCTGGTTCCTGTGATGCTGATACTGAAGTTGCAGGGTCTGACTGTGAGACCATCAATGGTAAATCATACAGGGAAACACCTGATGGAGGATATAAACGTTCATTATCAGCAGCAGAAGATGCTTTCATAATCAAGGAACATGGTCATTCTTTACCTCATGGTTTCTTATCAGCTCCCACCTCACATGGTCAAGAGTTGAGTGGTTCTCGTGCTGCCTATGACAGTGCAAATCCTGAAGGTTTTATTAGCGGAAATACAGAAACTGAGGATGGAAATGCTTTACATGTGGCAGAACAAAGTCTTCATAATAGAATAAAGCCAGATTTAGTAAAACTTTGCAAAATGTTGCAACTACCGATGATTGGTGTGATTATGCTTCTACTGTCTTGAAAATCAGCGCTCAAGGAGACTTAGGTTTCTAGATGTTGCTTCATTTGTTTGATAGATCTCCAATACTTGGTATTGTCCTAAATATAAATCCTCACGTTTGAATGGCTCAAAAATATATGTAGACAAGGATATGGAGAAGCATCACAAGGAATTTTCCTGAAGACGTTGCTTCGGTGTTTACTAGTTCTGAGATTGTCGGTGGAGATGAAAGTAAACTTCAGGTTTTGTCTTCGGGAGAAGTAGAAGATAAGCATAAAGAGATTCAAAGTGCTGGGTCATTCACTGATTTATCTGGAAATTTTCTTGCAGAAAGCTCAGATATTACTGTGGAAAGCCAAAAAGTAAGCTTGAGGTTGTATCTTCCACAGCAGTAGTCGATCCAAATGAATCTGTCCAGAGTTTGGGTTCTGTAGACTCACCTAGATCTTTTCAAAGCATGAATTGTCAGCGGTTTTCAGAACATAATTCTTATGATACAGTTATTTTAACTTCTCAAGAGCAAGAGTGCGAGTCTGAAGGTGTTTTAGAAACACCATGGAAGGAATTAAGCAGTGAGGCTAATATACTGGTTTCTCTGGTTCATGTTGATGATTCTGAGTCTCCAGAGGATCAAGATGGGCAAATAAACTTTTCTAATGAATCCTCGTTGGATTTCAGGAATGATGAGCAGATCCATGTTACTAATGAAGTGCGTAACATTAGTCATGCCACATTAGAGGAGGGATTGGCTGAAACCCAAGGAGCATCACTAATTTCTTCAGTTGCCTCTGTTACAGAAAGTGAGTTAACTTGTAAAGTGAAAGAAAATAATTTACTTGAATCAGATGTAACGGATGTGGCCTTGATCAAAACTGAATCCAGTGAAATGATAACTGAGCCCATGATTTCCACGGGTGGAGAAATCAGCAGAGATGACTTCGGGTCTTCTCAGGTTGAAGAAAGCCCAACTAACACCAAGGAGAATGCTACAGGGGAAGCTACACTGTATCCTCAAAATGCAGGACAAAAAGATTGTATAGTTTTTGAGTCTCTACAGGATCAAGATGGGCAAGCAAACTCTTTATTTAAAGAATCCTCGTCGAACGTCAGGAATGAGGAGCACGGTCCTGCTAAAGTAGAGGGATTGACTAAATCACTTATCAACTCTGAACAACAAACCCAAGGCTCATCACTAATTTCTTCAGTTGTTGATGTTATTCAAGCTCATTATCGTTGGCTATAGGTTTCCGAGAGGAAAAGATAGCAATAATTAGTGTCAAAGTTTATGCTGCGGGTTTGTATGTGGATGCCATAATTACATCATACTTGGTTGCATGGAGTGGAAAGTTGGAAAGTCAGATTGAACAGGATAATCCCTTTTTCAATGCTGTTTTTGAAGCACTTGTTGAGAAATAATTGCAGGCATTGGTTCGTGGACATATCGTAAGAAAGCAAGCAACCGAAACGCTCAGGTGTATGCAATCCCTTGTTACGATCTAGGCTAGAGTTCGTGCTTGTAGTCTTCGAATGTCTGAAGGAGGGCAGGAAGGTCAGAGCAAACTTATGCAGAGACGCCACCAGGAATTTCGTCCAAGCAAATCAAGTGAAAGAAGGAGAATATCTTTGCAAGGAGCAGTGGATGATAGGTCAAGCGTCACCAGTGCGCGGATGCAAAGGTCATCTTCTCAGGTTCCCTCAGTTCGCAAAGGCTATCAGTGTGCTGGTCCAGTTATGCTAGACAGATCGACAGTGCCACTCAAGGATGGTCAATTTAAGACAGCTTCCACAACAAATTGCCATTACTAAATTCTTAAAGTATGCTGAGAATTGTCTAAGCATCTCCGGTTGGTATCATGAGACATCACGTCTCCACACAAGACAAATACGAAGGTTGTTATTACTGTGAGTGTTTGTTCTTCTAATTCTCTTACTAGGGCTGGGATTGTAGTAGAGGACATAAGGTATCCCCTTACAAAGGTGCGCAATATAACTCCTGGACCTCTGATTATTGTGGCAATTCTGCTGTGGAAGTTATATGATACACAGGATATCTGGCGTTGTTCAAAGCATACGAAAATATAGGACTTAATCATGGAATACAGAAGCATAGTTGATGCGGCAATTGAATTATGGCCCAAAATGCAGCCTACAGCACATCAAGGACCGACAAACAGGGGCCTATGTTTCAGGGTAACAGAAAAGATGTGTCATTGAAGACAAACATGGAGCATTAAAGGTTCATCACAGCTATCTCAGCCAAACTCTAGATGTCAGAGAACGAAAATGATTGAAGATCAAGGCTGTTATAGAATTTGAGTCCTATTTGATTTAGAAGTCTAGAAGATCTAGTAGAATTAGAATTTTAATTGTTTTAGGATTCCAGCGATGTCAATTAATAGTCAGCTGTAATTATTAGTTAGTTAAAAGTTAGTAGGTGTCATCATAGGCAGAATCGAATTCCCCTCATGCTGGAGGAGGAATATCGATTAGTTAGAATAAGGATGCTATATATAGCTGAAACATCTATGTAATCAGGGTTGGATATTTTGAGAAACAGAGTGTTGCTTTTGGCTTGTGTAAAAAATCAGTTTGGTAATATAATTTACTGTTTATCTTCTCAGGATTCTTACAGTGTTTCAAATGCTCAAGATGTGTGGTTTGTTTTATCTTTAATGTTTTTACAGTTGTATGAATACACAATCACTCAGAATTCACTTATGCTGCTCTGACTTCCTGTGTGTATTTGTAAACTGAGGTTCCTATGAGATGATGTTTTGAGTATTTAAACATTGCTGCCCTGACTTCCATGCATGAGCAGTGTTATATTTTATTAAATATGATCAACTCCATAAGCCCAATGGAAATATTTGTAGTGTCTGTCCAACCAATCTGTTTATTCAATTTACTTTTCTAGAGTTAGCCCTCTTGTCAAAAAAAATACAAAATCAATAATTTTTAGAGAGAGCCCTCTTGGGCTAGGGAGGCTAATCCTTAGTCCAAAGATTGGTCTGAAACAGTTACACAGAGTCTATCTGATTAGCAGCCCCTTCAGAGACTGATTTTGTGATAACAACTTGTTTGACAGGAAAGCTATCTTTCATCGCCATGAAAACAAATATCATCTTTTCAAAGATGGCAAGGAGTTCATTGTTAGAGCTCATGCAGAAGACAAATTAGCGATGGTGAATCAGGACGAGGTAAAAAGGCTGGTCAATTCAAGTAAGAATTTTGTTCTTCTTATGATTAAGCCCAAGGTTGGATGTGAATCAACTGAGTCATTCAACAATTTGATCCAAACTTAAATCAGATCTGTATGATGTAGTTGAAATGTATATCAGAATAATTTCAGGAAGCCAACAAGGTTTTGCTTCCGAGAAGGGAGATTCAAACATGAAATCCATTTGCATTCCAGATTGTCCCTCTTCCAAACATAGGCATGTACCACATGTCTATTATGGAGAATGTTGAAATAAAGAAGCAAATCAAGGACTTGTTGGACAAGGGTTTCATAAGGCCAAGTACTTCACCATGTGGGTCATCAATTGTACTGATTCCAAAGAAAGATGGCACTTGGCGTATGTGTGTTGATTTTAGGGCCTTGAACAAGACAACGGTAAAGAATCGTTACCCACTCCCAAGGATAGATGATTTGCTAGACCAACTGAAAGATAGTCGATATTTCACTAAGTTAGACTTGCGCATTGGATATCGTCAAGTAAGAATTCAAGAAAGTGACATTTGGAAGACAACGTTTAAAAACCAAACAAGGACTCTTTGAATGGCTTGTGATGCCATTTAGTTTGTGCAATGCACCTGCAACTTTCATGCGGGTAATGGATGATGTCTTGCATCCTTTTCTTGATGATTTCGTTATTGTCTACTTAGATGACATCTTAATTTTCAGCAAGTCTAGAGAAGATCATGTCATGCATGTTAGGAAAGTACTTGATTTTTTGAAGAAGAATCAGTTATTTCTTAAAATGTCGAAGTGTGAATTTGGAAAGACTTCTTTGGTTTATTTGGGACACATAGTAGGAGGAGGTGCTTTGAGAATTGATCCTGCTAAGATTGAGGCTATTGTGAAGTGGCCTACTCCCAAATCCATTACAAAGGTAAGAAGTTTTTTGGGTGTAGCTCAATATTGGAGGAAGTTCATCTCTAACTTCTCTTCTATAGCAGCTCCTATGCATGCAGTAACCAGTGTGAAGTGTGCTTTCCAATGGGGAGGCAAGCAGCAAAAAGCTTTCGAATCTTTGGAAGAGAAGATTAGTTCAGCTCCAGTCCTTCATTACCGGATTTGAGACAACCATTTGAGATACAAACTGATGCTAGTGATTATGCCATGGGTGCAGTTCTTCTACAGCATGGTAAGCCTACTACTTTTCATTCTGAAACTTTTAATGGTGATGTTGTAAATTATCCTACAGGAGTTGTATGCATTGGTACAAAGCGTCAAAAAGTGGAAACACTATTTGATGGGCAAAGAAATTGTTATACATACTGACCATCAGCCCTTACAGTACTTGCAATCACAAAGAAAGTTACAACAGTCACGACACTTCAGATGGATGGGCTTCTTGCAACAATTCCATTTGGTAATAAGGTACAAGAAAGGTACTCTGGATAAAGTTGCTGATATGCTTTCAAGGCCTATTATTGGTGCTGTTACTTTACTTAAGAATGATTCCATTGTACATGATAGTTACATAGAACAGTATGCATCTGATGATGACTTTAAAGATGTGTATGCTAACTTGAGTAAAGGGAATCATGTAGAGGAAAATGACTATCACATGCATAACAATTTGCTGTTTCATTTGGGAAAGTTGTGTATACCACAGGGGGAGAGAATAAATGTCATAAGAGAAGCTCATTCTTCTCTTATTTTTGGCCATTTTGGTGTAAGCAAAACAGTTGCACATCTACAGAGGTATTGTTATTGGCCTCGCATGGTAGATTCTGTTTCAAGGTTCATAAGAGGTTGTTCATTATGTGCAACAAGCAAGCCTAGTAATAGGAAGCTTGGCTTGTATACTCCTTTGCCGGTACCTTCTAGAACATGGGAGAGCATCTCTATGGATTTTGTAGGAGGTTTGCCAAAATCTAGAAAGCAGCATGATTATTTATATGTAGTAGTTGATCGTTTTAGCAAAATGTGTATACTTATGCCTTGTAAGAAAACTATAACTGCTGAATTATTTTTTCATCATGTATGGATTCACTTTGTTTTGCCTACTTCCATTATTAGTGACAGGGATTCCAGATTTGTGGGGAATTTTTGGTCCAAACTATGGGAGATGATGGACACAAAGTTGAAGAAAAGTACTGCTTTCCATCCACAAACAGATGGACAAACCGAAGTTGTGAACAGAACCATTGTGCACCTTTTGAGAGGATATTGCATCAAGCATCCCAAGCTTTGGGATGAACATTTGCACTGCATACAACATGCTTACAACCGTGCCAAGCACTCTTCCACAAACACCTCATCGTTTGAAGCTTGTTTTGGTTACTTGCCCAAATCACCTCTTGATTTCATTCTTGAGAAAGATGTTGCCATTGAGGGACATAGTGATATTGCAAAGCTCGTTCATTCATTGAAAGAATTCAGCAAATACATCAGAAAATTCAAGAACAGCTTGAGAAGAGTCAAGGCAAGTACAAGGAAAGACACGACAAGCATAGAGTTGATCACAAGTTTCAAGAAGGGGATGAGGTATGGCTGTATATTAGTAAGGAAAGGATGCAAGGAGAAGGTAAAAAGCTGAAGCCTATTCGTTATGGTCCATTCAAAATCCTCAAGAAGGTTGGAAATAATGCTTTTCAATTAGATTTGCCTTCCTACATGCAAATGTATTCTGTTGTTAATGTGGAAAACTTACGTTTTTATGAACCTCCTTTGATCTCTGATCATGAAAGCACTATTCAGCTACCATATATAGAAGATTTCTCGCCAGAATTCTTAGATGATATGAAATAAGATACAATCCTTGACAGAAGGACACGCACTTCAAGGAGGGGCAATGTAGATTCTGTTCGGGTTGGTTTCAAAGGCAGCAAACCGAACAAGGCAAAGTGGATGGAGGTGGACAGAGTGAGGGCGTTGTACCCTCACCTCTTTAACATGTAGTGGAAGGCTTTTGGGGTCCAAAAGCTTCCCAATGGGGAGGCGTGATCAGGGGCTCATGTCCCAAGTGTCGTAAAATGCTCAAAAATGAAAGTGCTTAGAATTAGCTCAAACATAAATGAATGGATAGAGCTCGTCCTCCTGATTTCGATGCCACAAACGGTTCAAAAAACGGTCACCGTATGAGAAAGTTATGCCAAAAACAAAATCACCCAATAACCCTTAATTTTTGAATTTTAAAAAAAAAATAAAAAAAGAATATTCCACAAAATATTCCTTGGAATATTCCTTTTGGGCAGGCCAATTAGAATCTGCCACATGGCCCAGGGTGACATCAGCAAGAGTATTTTGGTCATTTCAAAATTTTGGTTGGGTGTATGGAGGATTGAACACACGACCTCCCGTATACAAGAGTCAAGCCTTACCGTTGGGCCACAACAGCAGAAATTGAATGGGCCATGAACCAATGGCTATTTAAATTTTGAAAAAGGTATGGGTGGGGAATGAAAGGGGCCAGCCACTAAGGGCCAGCCCCGCATGCATATGACAACAGCCCAAAACCGTGGGCTAAACCATTAACCGCCCAGCACGGAATCTGAGGCAAACCACCAACTTTCTTTCCGGTCACATGTGGGTTTAACGGGCCGTTAACTGACAGTTTAGTTGGCGGAAATTTTGGCGGAGCAGCAAATTTGGCGGACCCGCCATAATTGGCGGAGTTAACTAGACTCCAACTAAAGTTAGCTAGAGTGTTTCTAGGCATAACTGGAGGAAAACTTTAATGGGCCATAACTTTGGCTAGGAAAGTTGGTTTTGGACGAATTGTTTTTTGATTTTGGGTATTTTCGACCTTCTGAAGCCATTGGCACAGGTTTGACAGCCATCTGAGGTCAATTGTAGAGGTTTTGGAGCCATGGAAGTTCTAGGAGCCACTAGGGCCCAGTATTGTGAGAACTGTATAGGGTTGCAGGTATCCATTGGAGGTGAACCAGCAGTCAATCCTGAAGGATTCAAGTGTTATGAATATGTTTTTACAGTCTATTCCACCTATAGATACTTCTATTCAGCTGTATATTCATTTTGAGCATTTAATTAAAACGAGGACAGGCCCATTTGGGAGCCTTGGACCCAGCAGACGTAGCCCAGGAGGGGTGAACTGCTTTATCAACTTCTTTTGCATTTGTGGTTGATTAATTTTGCAGAACAAGTTCATTTTAATGTGTTAAACAGTAAAAGGAAATAATTCTGCTATGCTTAAATGGATCATGAACAACTGAAAATTTCATTTGTTTTCTTTACTGCAAGACATGGGCATCTTTTAAACATGTTTATTACTGAATTGAATACCTTGCCAACCATTTACAAGTAGTTTCAATTTCAGATCATCCATCGAGTCTTCTCGAAGGGATCGAAGGAGGATAATCTTTAATATTTCCTTATCCAAGTCAGAATGACCTGACCTTTGTAAGGTGTAGTTGAACCTCTCCACACAATCTTCCAAGCTTTCATCTTCTTTCTGTGTGAACTTGAAGAGTTCCTCCTTAATGTTCTGGGATTTACAGTAATCCTGGTATTTCTCCAGGAAAGTAATCTGCATATCCTCCCATGTAGAAATGGATTTTCCTCCAAGGCCCATGAACCATCACAAAGCCGTCCATTTTTGAGTGGAAGGGAAAATCTTTAACTTCTGGGCATCTGTTGTATAGTCATACCCCTGGCATACTATATTAAACTCAAATAGAAATGTGTCGGGGTCTTTTGAGATAAGCCCATGGAAGGTTGGTAGAGTTGCCAATGGAATAGGCTTTGTAGGCGCACCGGTTCCCAGATATCCAATAGGGAAATCGATGGTGGAGTTTGTAGGAGCCATGAATATTTTCCAATAATCACTGGGGATTTCAATAGGATCTACAAAGGGTGGCTGGGGATTCTTTTCTATCGGAATTCAAGCTGCTTTGGTAGAACTTCCCCAGTCTCTTGGTGATGTAAGTATCTCCTCGTCTCTTTCTCCTATGGCCTAATGCCTTGATCCTTCGGCTGCAACTCCCTTTCCTTTACTAGAACAGTCTGATCCTACCGATGCTCTGCTTGCAACTTCCTCCTATGCTAACACCAACGCAAGATTCTCTGGATCAGGTCTACTGCTAGATGTTTCCACCACGGTCAGAGGAACCTGTTGTGTTGAGTCACCAAAGAATGATGCAGCCGATAATGGTTGTTCGGCTGATTGTCCTTCTGACTTCACCCTTCTTGCTCCTGGTCTCACAGCTACGCGAGAGGATGCTTGAGATTCAACCTTTGCTATGATCTCTTGTATATAAGTTTTTCTTCCCAAGTCTAGTATTTCCCTCCTTGGGGCTCTCCCTTTGCCCATTTTATTTGGTTCTGTGTTCATACAAAAGTTGGATTGATGGAGGGTCTTGGTATGAACCTACAATGCTTCAATCCTAGAGCAAGGTGTCAAAAATATCGTTCCTTCCCCAAGATGAAAAAACTCACAAAAATAAAGGAAACTATAGCAAAAAATCTAGTGTTTCAAGGCTGGAGCAGGGCATCAAAGGACTCCTCCCTCCCCAGGGACAAGAACCAAAAACAATAGAAAACCACGAGAAGCCCTAATGTTCCTAGATTTGAAGCAAGGTGTAAAAAAAACTATCCCTCCCCACGGTAAAAACTAGGGATTTCCCAAAAAGAAAGCACACACAGGTTAAGAGAAAATAATTCTAGCTCAAGGCCTGGAGCAGGGCGTAAAAAGACTCCTCCCTCCCCAGGACAAGAGAATGGCCCAAAATAATCAGAAAAACAAAAATAAACGAACAAAAAGGGTACCTACACTCAGGACCTAAAGCAGAGTGAGAAAACTCGTTCTCTCCCCAGGACGAGAGATTGACCCTCTAGTCGGTCCAGATCATTATTTGCACCTTGTTAGCCTCCCTGACAATGGTGCCAAAATGTAGGTGTCCAAGTAGGGGTGATTTATACACCTTGTTCTGACATTAATTTTATCAATTTGGGTGTGTATCCTTTCAAGGCAATGCGCAAGGTATATGCAGGGGCAGACGTGTAATCCTTTCCAATCAAGGGTTTGTGGTTTAAGATTCAAAACATGACTGTAAGGTTAATAAATTACAAAACTACAGAAATAATTATAAATATTAAAGAACTGCAACAACAAACATGAACTGAGAAATCACACACACACAAAGACGCAGCGCCTGATCAGAAGACCGGGCCGATATTTCTGATCAGGGTTGCGTTAACCACGAAAAGAACTAGAATAGAAAAATAGATGATCTTTTATTACTCGGTAATAGATGTTTACAATACTGATGGGTGAACCCCCATTCACAGGAACAACCTACAATTTATACACAACGAGGGATATCAACAGATCTCCTGGAAACATAGTAACTGCAGATACAAAGATATACATCAGTTGGAACAGTATTAGCATCAGATGTCTGAGATAGCAAGAAGGCCTAAGAATAGTTCAGGGAGTCTGTTCCCCGAGCTGTGCGACCTCCTTCTAGCCGACCGTTACCAAATCTGTTGCAATACGCTGAAGTGAGGGTTCCTATTCTCATGCTGCAATCAAACACATAATTTAGTACCGCAAATAGATAGACTCCGTGTGTTTTTACTTCATTAATTAAAATATACCAATTGGACAAGTAAGGGGAAATTTACCTTGTAAGTTTAACATAACAACATAGGTAAATGAGTGCAAAAACGTCAAAAAGGGTAGTGGAAATGGTTAGAAAGATGGCACGATTTGGTACCCAACAAGCCCTATGTTCTAGGACAACAGGTCCCATACCCATATGTCCAAGGCCAATAGGCTCAACAACCTTTTAACCCATACGTTGCCTATCAGCAACCTGTGCATGGATAGTTTCAAGGTATTCAAAGTCTGAATCCTCCCTTTGGTCAAGGTAATCCTTAATGGGGGTAGCCTTAGATGCCATATGGCCAAAATCCCCTACTGTGGGGTCAAACTCCTTACCAATAGGGATGGGCTCCTCCTTATGGGCCCACCTATCGACCTCCCATACCTTTTAACACTTAATTACCTTTCTTCGCTACACTTGAGTTGTCGGTTGTATTGCGTCTCATGAATGATTTGATTATTCATTCGCCATACTGGCCTCTGGTGCTTTCCAAGATACCAAGTGATTTCCCAAAGTTTGATAGGAAAGCTAAAGAATATCCACAGGCCCATGTGATGACATATCACCTCTGGTTCTCATCAAATTCATACATGGATGATTCCATTCGTCTTCGTCTTTTCCAACAAACCCTTACAGGTGCTCCAACAAAATGGTACATCGAGCTACCTCGAAGTACCTTTCATGAATTCAATTCGTTAGCCATGGCCTTTCTCACACATTTTCAGTTGTCGGTTCATTATGAAACAGGCACCTATCTGCTCACATCACTTAAGAAAGACACTACGATGCACATCTCTAATCATATCCATGAATGGAGACGTAGATTTCGACTGATCAAGTTTGAGATAGTTGATTAGTTGCTCACTAAATGGTTTACCAATCGTTTTTAACCCCAATTTCTTGCGATATAGCCATGGGTGGATGCGTCACTAAAGAGCATGCCATCGCTCATGCCCAGTACTTGGACCTGGTCTGCTCTCAGTTTGGAACCTTATACGAATTATTACCCAATGCTCCATGGTTATCATCTGATCCCGCGACATCAAAGTCACCCATTGTTCCTCCCATTGATGGAGTTATTGGTTCAGCATCCTATGACAAAAAGGTGAAGCCTCATTCTTACCAAGAAGGTGATCTTGTTTTACTCTATGATTAGAAAAACGACCTCTTGGGGGTAGGCACGCTTCAACCACTATGGCTTGGTCCATATGTCATCACTAAGGTCCTCTCAAAAGGGGCCTATGAACTTTAGGACTGTGAAGGAGTCCCACTCACGGAGCCTTGAAATGGGCTCTATCTAAAAAAGTAATATGCCTAGTATTGCACTAGGCATATGCTTTGTAATTTTATATATTTATAAGTTTTGCTTCTTTTTGCTGTGACTGTATTTTTGTCATTTTTTAGTATTTGTCTCATACATGTTTCTTGTTGTGCAGATCTCATTGTCACCCTTACCATACGTAGGATATGTGGATGGTGTTAGTCATCACACACAACACATTGCATCAACTTCTTAGGTCATTTACACACCTGAGTCAGAACTACTTTGTTTTAGGGGGGTCTATCTTGGTACTACTATCAACAATATTGTTGAGTATATGTCTTAATTTCACTTCTCACTGAAGCATCATCTTGGGACGTCTCCAATCTGGTAGTCAGGTCAGACTCTTAGCTTGTCCTTATGCAATTGACAAATCATTATCACATTCGCAATCCAATCTTACTACGTCATTACTTAAAGGTATGACTCTTGGAACGTAAATTATATTATTAGATATGAACATATTCCTCGAGAATTTAATGTAGTTGTTGATTCATTAGCAAACTATGTATTATATTAGCATCTGTCTCATTCATTATAAGATTCATGCATGAAAGTAAAAATTTAGATAGTTGAAAATTTACAAAAACATTTACATCATAAAAAGCAGCAAAATATTTGTATAATATATATATATATATATATATATATATATATATATATATATATATATATATATATATATATATATATATATATAATATATATATATATATATATATATATCGAATCTAGTCTTTTACATCAAAAAAGTTTGCAAAACTTAGGTGTTTTAAGTACAAAATGGTTCTACTAAGCCTAGCTATAAACACCCGTTGACTATACCATGTGCTTGCTAGAGAGCCTACTTCTTGTGAAAACTCAGAACCGCTCTAGCTATCCTCCTAAGAGGATCTAGACACCACTGAGGCACACCTACAGTGTGTCGCTGCATATGAGCAGGAATATCCCTCATGGGAAGAGGAGGAACCCCCATACCCAAACCTTCGAGGTTCCTCAGAACCTCGCATAGACTTTGTGCATCATCTCCCTCTTCGACAACTACCTCACTTGTGATAGCTCTAGGGTGTCAGTCCCTCCCCCTCGCTTGGCAAGGCATACTCAAAGGTTACATCGGTACTACATATGTGTCAAGCAAGCGCTTCATGTCAATACTTGTTAACCCTTAAAAACAAAAACATTACATAAATATTCAAAAGCTAAAAAATATTGTAAGTACTCTAGAAAACATTCTTCCCTTGAAGCCCCCACTAGGTGCTAGGTGGTAGCATCAAGTCTATATCTCTTGTAAAATCCATCCATGCATAGGCATAGTCATCTATCATTAGGATATGGCCACTGAGCCACTTAAAGAATTCCTCTTCAAAGAAATGATGGATTGGTCCCCATGCAATGTGAGGATCCAAAGAAGCTCATCACCCCTGCCTTGGCTCCCTTGGACCAACCTGACCAACTCTCATCTATGGCCTCATAACGGGAACTCTCTCAAGAAATAAGGCAACAATAAGAGTACCATACCCAAATTTCATTTGGATGTGAGTCTTGCAAGCTATCAATTCTTCCTTTAGTCGTCGAAGAACTACCTCACACCAGTTGAATATATGAGGTTGTAAGCAGTCGATAGTCAATAAAAGTTGGTCCTTTGTCAATACATGGGGACTTTTTGACCCCAGCAAACACACGATCATCCATAAAATGGCCCTCATGGGCCTTGTCCTAATCTACTCTATAGGTACCATGTTGCTCACTAAAGCACTGCTCTGTCTACAGTGAGTCTGGACCAACTCAAGGGTGGACCGTGGATCTACTCTTCCCCTGGTCAAGTTTGTTTGTGCACCTCTACACGACAAACCCGTCATAAAATAGACATCATCTCTATCGATTGTAAGGTCATGATCCCCAATCCTGAACACCCCACGGTGTTCATCCCATAGTTGGATTATCCAACTCAACAGTTTTTCCTGAACCTTCATCAGGTCAAGCCCTGCATACTTCATTAAACCACATTGATATAATGCAAGTATGCATATGGGATTATTCAACATTTGTATTTCCTTATTATCATGAGCTCTTTCTCTCCACAACCTCATGCTTGATGGCTCAAAACCTACACTAATAGACCCAAAAATAAGTCAAAATGATGAACAAATGCTAAATAATCATATGTTGAGGTTTGGAGGTGCACCCTAGCTACCTAACACCTCCATTTAGGGCCTTGTTGTGCCCTACAACAACCCCCCATTTCATATCATTAAAATTCCAAAAAATATAATGTGAAATGGGTCCCTTTTTAATTTTTGTTTCAAATTGGTATCAATTTAAAGTTCTATTTCGCAAAGAGGCTTTTAAATAAAACCAATCAAAAAACCCCGATATAAAACGATTTACCTTTATCATTGCGATAAAGCGATCGCAAGATCACATATCGCAATGACAAGGAAAATACAATGTAAGAGACATATTGGTTTTCGCCGATGCGAAATCGCTATCGGATATCGGCAAAACATAAAGTAACACGAAGTAATGAGCCTTGCTACATTGCGATGCGAAATCGGCGATAACATCTAAACTGCAATTAAGCTTCTCCTCATCCGATGCAATATCACTAATCGGCAATCGGTGATTCACCATGCCCTCATCCTAAGCAGCACTACCAACGATGCCCGACACGATGCGATATCGGATATCGGCGATCGGGGATTCTAAGAAAAACCAATTCAATAACTTAAACATTTCCCCGATGCCTGATTTCGCAAAACGTAAATGGCACATTCCTTAAGGTAACAGTTATAAAGGCAGTTTGATTTGATTTATTCGTAATTAAGGCCATATCCTTTGGAAAAGCCGCTCATCCATGTTCAAACCGCCAAATCGCCCTCAACATGCTTCAAATAAATCATTTATCCATTAATCGAAGCAATTGTAATTAATAAGACTGACAGGTCGTAATGACCATTTAATAAGAAAAGCAGACTTGAAGCCATCCACGTATTTGCTCCTAAGGCCACCTTAAGTCAATTAATTACTGTGAATGCGTCAAGATATATATATACTTCATTCTGTTCGATTCATGATATTGTTGCATGTGTTGCGCTCATCTTTTACTCTGCGCAGAATTCTTTCACAGAAACAGAAGAAAGTGGAATGGGAAAGAAATCCAAGAAGACTACAATGCCTACTGCTCCGCCAGCCGCAGGGCTAACTGTTGTTGATCCAACTGGGAAGAACAAAGGACTAATATCAGATACAACATGCTTGGGACTTCCCAAGACCACTTGGCAGGGGACCTATAATTTGATTGAGGCCGAAGGGCCAATGGTGACCGAAGTGGAGATTTTATGCGACAATACCAGCAAGTCTGATGCCAATCTAAAGGATTTGGCTGACTCCTTCCTGCACAGAATAGCGGCTCAGGAGTAGGTTCTTCCTTACACAGATTTAGTAAGGTGGGCACTCCAAGAGCTCCCAATAATCGATAGACTGTTTGAATCTACGGATGGGAGGGTTTTCGGTTCGTTTCGAGTCGAAGACCTAAAGCTAATGTATCACCTGCCACGAGAAGAGAAGAAGTACAATGCTGCATTTTTGGAGAAGTTTCGAGAAGAAAATGAGACCGAATCTGAACCTATTCGAGGCTGGAGACAGAATCCAGCAAAACACAAGCATGAAACCTCGGGTAAGTACTTAGTTGACTCCCTATGTTCACCTTACTGTTATGCTGGAATTATGATGTGTAGGCTATGGGGATTGCATGACTATGCCAATATCACCATAGAAATGGTCCCCCTAATTGAGGCCGCATGCAGTGGAGAAATCATGGACTGGGCGGTCATATTGTCCGACAAGTTAGCCAAAGCCATTCTTGACTTCAGGTCTGACTATTGTGTCACAGAAAGGGTCATTCCGCCATTTTACTATAGTGCATATATTATGGATGTGTTGTGTTTTAATTCTGAATTTCCTGTACTGGGATGGAGGTGGACGTCGCAAGACCCCACACCCATTCACATATATCACCGAAAACTTTGGAAGACCAGTTATAAGCACCACCTATACCAAATATGCAACGGTTTTATGTTACCAATTCATTATTTAATTTTTAATAAGCCTGCCCCTAAAATATCCGAGCAAGCAGCTGTAGATTTGACTGCAGTAGCGAGTTGGTTTGGGGAGGGGAAATTCACCTATATCAGAGTTTTTGGCAGTCAGGCCAAGCCACATGTGCTACCACTCTACATCCCTGATAAGTTACTTGCCAGGGAGGTAGCTTATCAAATCAGCGCTGAAGGGGTTACCCAAACCCTGAAAAGGGCTAAAAAACATGTTTGGCCTTCTTTTCCATTGCGAATTAGAATGTATACACTACATGACATCAAGCATGCAGAGAAGGAAGCTGGGAAAATGAATTTTCTCACCCTGGCTACTCTGCCAAGGAGGCAGTATGATCCAAGAAAAATCGCTTACAATGCGCTCGACCAGGCCAAATTGGCCAAGGTCGAGCACAAAGAAGACAAATTCGATGACTTGTTCATATCAGCTGAATCATTGTATCAAGTCAAGTCGCTTGCCTGAAATGTTTATAACGATGAAGGGCTAGTTGAGTTTAACAGAATCAGAGAACAGAGGTTGCAAACTCTGCCTCTAGACCTGTTAGCAACTGTACCAACAGTCACCAGGTCAAGCAAGTCTGAACAGCGACATAATACACCACCTCCTACTACATCAAAACAGCAGGAGGAGACGCATAGCCAAAGGCAAGAGGTAACTCAGGAAAATGCACACCAACAAGAAGAAACCCAAGCAAAGACCCAAGAGGAGAGCAGCTCTAAAGGTAACCAGGATCCATTAGTTGATCCGAATTTGCTCCAAAAATGGAATCAATTCAGTACAATTATCAATAACTTAGAGTGCTCAAAAGATGATGAGGTTTCAAAGGAAGGCGATACTCAGGAAGCGACATCGAAACCGGTTTCAGGTGAAACCAGCGACCTACCCAAAACAAAAGGATTAGAGATAATTCCTAAAGATCCTACGGGGGAGATCATTTTGCAAATTGAACAAATCCCCCTTTAGACATATTTTACAGCCCCAAGCATAAAGCCGTCGTAAAGCGACAGAGGAAAAGGAGAAGAACTGATCAATCTTCCCCATTCCCTGAATCAACAGTAACGGGCAATATTGTATGGAAAGAAGAATTCAACCCCTCCGATGACTTAACCAAGCTATCACAGTTCGCTGGAGCATATTCGGCAGCGACTATTGATAAAGCAACGGAGGTGAGCAATTTGTTGAAAGCAAAGGATCAGGATATCTCTTCACTACAGGCAAAACTAATAGAAGTACAACAGAGGGCAGAGCATGCCGAGAAGGAATTGCTAGTACAACAGTAGAACAATAATAAGCTAGTCAAGCAATTACAAGAGCAAAAACAGAGGATAGATGAAGGCGCGATACAACGGCAGAAGGAGCTATCAGCGACACTGGAGCAGTTAAGAATATCGACTGAGGGAGCGATAAAAGAAAAAGATGAACAAATCGCTCAATTGACCACTCAAATTGAGCAAACAAAAAATCTCCCTAAGATAGATGAGTTTAAAGCAGAAGCGCTCCATCTAAATAAGGGATTAATTAATCAGGTTAAGCTGTTATGTCAACATCTCATACGAGCAGAACCACTGTGCGAATTGTCAGCGTCTATAAGCGAAAAGGTAGACAAAGAAAGAGCCGACTTGGATTAGGCAGAGGAAACACTGACAAACTTTATAGAATGGCAGGATTCAGATGTAGGTCAGGCAGCTAATCTACCAAGAATTCTAGAATCGCACA
The DNA here is from genome assembly GCA_000404065.3 of Pinus taeda. NCBI lineage: Eukaryota > Viridiplantae > Streptophyta > Pinopsida > Pinales > Pinaceae > Pinus > Pinus taeda. The sequence goes on from APFE030347140.1 coordinate 18,557, forward strand.
AAGAAATATTGTTCACAGAATGGCAGTCACAACTGATTAAACCAGAAAGAGCGACTTCCAGATGCAGGACAATCAGTGGAAATTTGGTTGAATTAGTAAATAATACATTGTATTTATGTAACATAATTTCCCAATGTACTCCAGGTCAATTAACAACAACAAATATATTGGAGCATTCATGCTATCCGGACTTGGAGAAAAGCGCAAGATTGATCGGTGGAGTCAACAGTCTGACATGGGATGCGTATTGGTTCTTTTTAATCAAACCATACAGCCAAAGAGCCATCTTGAAGTGCCTAACCGATGCTGTCGGTTATATTGTACCTGACATCCAGGATGCCACCTTCGCCGCCCAATTCAGTTTACGCCTCAACAAACCGCCAGAAGTAGAACCAATGCTCGCGATAAGTCAGCTAAGGTTTAAGGGAAAACAACCTGAGGCATGACTCATTTCACCGACCGCCAGATCGCCCCTAAGAAGTAGACCAGATTTACTGAAACCAATTTAGTAGGATTTTTGTTTCATAGATCTTTTTTTAGTTTAGTAGTATTTAAAGACCCTTTCATGCATTTAGAAAGGGTCCTAAAAGTTTTGTATATGACTTAAACCTTGAAGTTGCACTATTGTACTTCAGGGATATTCTTTTATGAAACTTGACCAATTATTCCGAATTTGATAAGGAAAGCTTTTATGCAAGTGCGCACTATTGTCATTGTTTGAAATCATTTCTGTGTTGAAGAAGGAATTTTGAATAGCGATTGATATTTCGGATCGATCTACAACTCACATGGTACTATTATCTGCGTCTGTATTCTTTTTCGTTATATGAATTGTTATTGAAATCGCTCTTGCTATTATCGCTTATATATATATATGTGTTTTTCATTCACAGCATTCCTTATGCATTCCACTATTGGTTGTTTATTGCATGCTCTTCTTTCAGACATATATATGTATCGATGATATGAATAGTGAATGTAGTAATCTGTATGCATCGCTTCATTGTGACTATTCATGTGAAGCAATCTTTGAATGATTGAACAACTTTTATTTATTTTACAGAGTCATCTATATGCCTGATAAATAGATAAAGATTATTTAACGCTAAATTCTGAATGAATAAGTTGTTCCTGGGATTAGTATTAGTTTCCCTATTTTTGTCAATAGAATAAGTCATTCGCCTATCATTTAAGCAATTTATTCATCACCCATACATCCCTTTTATTTCATTATCGGGAAACTGGTCCCGTTATCTCCAGTTGGAGCCACCATTCAAAACGGAAAAGGAGCTGTACCAAGGTCCGGACCGGGTGGTTATCCCCGATGTTGTGGCAACGGTTTCCGAGGCCTCAACAAGTTGTTATCTTGAAGTTTCATCCAATTTTATGATAAGTTATGGTGGTTTATGGATGATAACAATGAAACAAAATCTTAAACCCTACCTCTAAAGTACCTCAAAGGAAAATTCTTGTGGGTTTCATATTCATTGTTTTGCTACCAAAGTCACTCCTCCTTCCCTTTCTCCCTTCTTTCCATCATTCCCTTCTCCCTTATTCCATTTCTTCCTGATTTCAATCTTCCCTATCCCCAAAAAATTACTAAACCCCTATCCCCAATTCCCTTCCACACATTTCCAAAAACCCCAAATCCTACCCTATACATCAAATCCCTCTAAACCTTCCTACATTTCCCTAATCCCTATAGTCCCAATAGTCTCTAAATCCCTTACTACTTTCCCTCTTCCTAATAGTCCCTTGTTGCATATTTTTCCATTTGGTGACAGAATTCAATCACATCACAAAAAGATCATTCCAACACTGTTTTATCATCAACATCTATTTCTCCAAGGAAATTTCTATAGTGGCAGTCATGCCATCTGGTCATTCATCTGCTTATCAAGTGGAGACTCAAAGTGACTCACCCATGGAGGGACATGCACTCTAGAGGCCTCATAAAGGTGGAATACATGTTAGAGAAGAACCGACCACCCTTACAGAATTACAGGCCTGCCCTCTTACCGTCTCTTGTTTCCAGTTTCAGTCATGTTATGAATTTTGTGAAAAGGTTGCTACTGTTCAAGTCCATCAGGAGTTGGCTCGCTTATTTGTGATACATTTACATGGTGATCGAGTTACTTTGGCTGGTGTCACTTTCACACTTACACCAGATTCTATCTCATTGGCAACTGGCATTCCTAACATCGGAGAACTATGGAACAAGAGGCAAAAGATTGACCGGAAACATTATGAGCCATATATTAAACCCAGTTTCTTGAGGCAGCTAAAGGGAGTGTTCCCTTTCCGATATCTCAAATATGAATATGCTCCCTTAATGAAATTAATCATGAAGTATTTCAGTTGTGAACGTCACTTCTCTCGACTATATGCTTATCACATCAGGTTGCTCATGCATTTCACCCAGGTACGAATGATGAACATCCCATATTTCATATGCTAAAACATAGAGAGGATGACCGCCCTTGTGCAGCACAAGACCCCTGAGTAGTAGTTCAACAACATTTTCCTTTTTGCTCTCATCAAGATTTTGGTGGTTCATCAGCTTGGATTACAGGGCATCACTTGGGATGATTTCATCTCTCGTGACTTTTTTAGAGCTTCACAGGGACCTTCAGAGGTTGGGCATGAGACTGGTGGACCTTCTCATCAGTAAGAGGGTCATGATCCACACACTGCTACTATATTGGTCTTCATTACATATCAGAAGGGCACGAGGCAGTTATTTGCAGTAGCAAAGCGAGTGTTATCTCCACCCGGGGTGGAAAGGGCCTCGCTTCCGACATCAGCATCACAGGTACAGGACAGAGGCAAGAGGCCAATGCAGGATGAGGGGCCTTTAGGAGAACAAAAGACTGGTTTAATCCTCGTTCAGGATGATGTTACAAACATGGGTTCACACAATGCACATCTTAGCGAGATCATCTAGGAGCAGCAGACAGAGATCACAGCCTTGTCCCTTAACTTATAGAGGGCTAAGTGGACTATGAAATACTTGGAGCAGAGGAAAAAATATCTCGAAGATCAGTGGGCAATCATGGAGTTGCAAAACATCTGCAAGAATTGCCAAGCTGCCTAAAGGCGGAGGATTGAGCTCACTTCATTGGAGCAAGAGATTAATGATGATCGAGACTCTTGGCTCGAGAGAATCAACATCCACCTAGAGTGACTGCTAGAAAAGGCTAACAGGAAAAAAGAATTGTTGAGACACATGGCGTTCCATTACAGGGCACGCAATATGAGCACCAAGGCACGAATAAGAAACCTAAAGGCAAAATTGAAGAAGGCAATAAAGAAGCAAAAGAGGCAAAAGGAGCATGATCGCCTTTGGATATTGGCCAAAGCCTCTTTAGCCCAACATGACACTTGATAGAGAAGGTACAACCCAAATTTGAAGAAATTTGGAGCAATTTTTGCAATTTTGAAAATTTTTGCACCGAAAAACAGGTTTTGCCTCCCTATGCGCCGTGCCATGTGGCGCTCGCTTTTGCTAGAGGGCTCCAAATTGCAAAAAAATTATATTTTTGGATTTTGCGTGAAAATTCATGACTTCTGTTGCATGGCCAAGAAGTTTGGGCAATTTTTTAGTCCCCAAGAGGTCAAAAACACTCAAAAAATGACCTGACTGCCCCTATTTTGACACACAAGAAGAAATCCTGGGAGATTGAAATTTTGGAGGGGCAAATGGACACCAAATTGAAGAATTCTACCTAGGTTGGAAAGTAGACATGCAAGGCTTTCCAACGAGCTATCTTCGGCTCAATTTGGACTTCACGAAGTGCCTCACATTAAGCTCCAAAGTGGCATGACACATAGAGAATTTGGCGCAACGCATAGAGGATTTTTGCCAAATTTTTCACCTTCCATCTCAGAAATTCGACCAGTTTTAACTAGTTTTTCTTTGTGATGTAATTTTTGACCTATCTAGATGTAATTAGAGGATCATTATGTAATATTGGCACATTTTTACTTTTTCTAGAGGATTCGTTCACTAAAAAGTGAAAATTTAATGAATGAATCAGTTTCCTATCTTATAGAGGCAAGTTGTTTTGATTGCCTAGATTTCAGTGCTTTATTTATAATTGGTTGAAACAAATCCTAGAATGATAAGCTCGACCCATAGAGGCATGGGAATGGGTTAGGATGGTCTATATCATGTATTTTCTAAGTCATTTTCAGGGTTGGACACTTGGGATTGCTTGGCACTTCATTGTACATTCTATCTCTACATTTTTGGCAAAGGAAAGACTAGGGTTTTGCAGCACTTGTTGGGATCCATGTGCCTCTGTGTTTTGATGGTGTGTTTCTCTATGTACTTGTAAGTTCATTGATGTCTATGTGTATCATTTTCCCTTCTCTTTACTTCTGAAATTAAACAAATGAGTGATTAAAGTAGAATTCACTGGATTGTTGTGCTCTGCTTTGAACTTTTGTTTAATTTTCAACGTTTTCATCTGTTTGAGGAGGACCCTTGAGACTCTCTTGCCATCCTTGGCTCCTCACCGATATGATCTATTCATTTATTCACTCTAAAAGCATCAAAATTATTTCCTACCTTGCCCCAATCAAAACTCTACAAAAACTGTGTCTCATCCCTAGACCCAAATTTGCCTTTCCCATTTTCCAACTCAAAACCCCCAAAAAATCAATTCAAATCCTTGTACTTCATACCTAGCCTAAAATTATCTTTTATTTCAGTCATCTCAATCCCCATTAATTATCTTTTGTCGATATTGACCCGGAGCGAGCCCTCTCCTATCCTCGTAGGGCTAGCTACGAGGCTGAGCGTGGTTTGATGTGGACCTAGAATCTTACCTTTTTAGCCTGAGGTAAATCTAGGCTCTAACATAGTGGCAAATCCACTGGGGACAAACAACTGATTTGATTTTTTGTTAGTATTCTTCATTTTGAAACTGCAGACGGAGTCTGAAGGTTAGCCAGGTAGCCTTCGAAACACTTTTGCTTTGCATTAGCGCAAGTAGATAAACGCTACTTCAGTCAATCTCCAGTCTAGTCGCATTAACGGGAAAGCTAACTTGCAAACACCCCAGTACATGTGATAATTCTAAGCTGTGTATGATAAGCTTAGGATTTGATAGGATTAGAAAGTTGTTTATGTCCATTTGATCTTTTGCAAAAACACACTGGCTTCAAGGAGATATACCAGATCTAATCCTGATCGAGATCCTCCTCCTGTCTACAAAAATCCCAATTTGATTCAAAGACTTCTTCATCAAGAGATTTCTAGGACTCCCGTGTTCAAATCCCATTCATGCCCTGCAATTTTTGAGTATCTTGAAGAACTTGATTTTGATGAAAAGTTTGAATTGTCATTGTTTGAAACCAAATCCGAAAGTGCTCTTGGTTCTATAGTCCCAAATCCCGACTTTGTTGCAGCTCTTGAAGTTGAAAGAAACAATAAATCATTTGAGAATTTTATCTTGAACACCTTCAGACTGAAATTCACACTTTGAATATGACTGATTTCCTAGAATCCGCATCTGCAACCCTCAAATCTTCCATAACGACATCCACCTCAAGGATTCTTATCGAACCGCCCTTCATTCCCACCATCCCTGTGCAGCCTATTATCACATATCAAAATTCTGCAGTAAATTCGCCTTCATCTACTCCTTCTACATCTAAAATTTCTTCTCCTCTGCACACCCCGCCTCATACACCTCACACATTGGCTGCACCTACTCCCCCAACATCCCCTAGACCGAATCCACCGAGAGTGATGGCTGCCCGTTTTGCACCTTTCGTGCTGCCTCAAGTTTTAGATGATATGCCCGCAGATTTTCAGAGCAAGATTCCTTTGTTTGATGGCACTCCTCACAGCACTACCGCTCAACAACATGTGGACCGAATGGCAGATTTTTGTGACCTTCATGAGATTGATGCAGAAAATGTGACAATGAGATTGTTTGCACAAACATTTAGTGGTGAAGTTAGAAAATGATTCAGAGCTTTGCCTGCTGCTAGCATTGCTACATTGGATGATCTACAAAGACAATTCTTAGATCGTTAGGAAATCAAGAAAACTCCTCTTCAGATCCTTCAAGAATATGAGCACATCAAGCAGAATGTCGGTGAATCCATTCAATATTACTGCACTAGATTCAATTCAGTTTACAAAGCAATTCCTGATCATTTAAGGCCACCTGTGGGGCTAGCATGATGAAGTTTTTTTATGGTTTTGATGCTGACATGGCTTATCAACTAAGAGAGAGAGAGCTTGCCACAATGGAAGATATGCAGAAGATCACGGTCAGCATTGAGGCAAATTTGTTGGCCAAGAGGGCTAGAGCAAGAGCAGAAAAGAAGGTCACAATAAAAGAAGAATCATCTTCAACTGATCAATTACTTCGGAAGGTGGAGCAGATGATTGAAGGGTGAAACTTGAAAAACCGGAGCCATAAGTTAGAAATCCTAACTTCCGTGACCAACAACAGCCACAATATAGAATCGAAAAAAGAGAGTAGCAAGCCCAAGATCAGACAGCACAGCAGCCAGTACAACCACCTCTACAGCAGAATGTGGTACTTGGTCCAAAGTCAGAGGAGGAAGAGAATGTGATTGGAGAGGAAAACCACTTTTTTACTCCAGATGATATGCCAATTTATATTACTGAAGAAGAGGAGTACGCAGAGAGTTTAACAGTACACAAAGATGTATATTTCATTCTAGCAAATGACACGGTTTTGGAAGAAGAATCAGATGAGTACTAAAGAGGTTATATGAATGCTTTGTTTGCCCATCAACGCCAATATTCACTTAGAAATAGAGATGTGCTTGTTAACCCAATTCAAAAGAGGAATGAAGCTTCAACATTAAAGAATGATTCACCTGGTGTACAAAAGAAAGGGAAAGAGACAACTGATCCTAATATCAGCCATCAGTAGAAAAATCAAATCAGCCAATTGCATCAAAGGAAAAAGAGAAGAAATATGTCCCAGTCAAAGAGGTAGAAAAGATTTCAGCCTTTAGTTTAGAAAATGAAATTTCTAAATTGAAGGTATCTGTTAGCTTCCTGCTGCAGCAGGTTATTCATATTTCATGATTGGCATTTTACAGGCCAAATATGTCATACTTTGCTTGCTGCAATGTTCCATATTTGCTTAACAGTCTCCAAGTGAAGAAGGCTACTTCAAGTTCATTCAATTGCCTTCCAAATTTGGTAAAGTTATCCCGGTATCGCCAATTTTTCGGTTAAAGGGAGGTCCAAACAGCTTAATCTTGGTCTCCCTAGGTTTAAATTTCCTGTTTTAGAATATAGAGAATGTAAATCTATCCAAATAGTTTAATCTTGGTAGATTCTTAGATAGGTAGAGAAGTAGAGGAGCCCAACAGTTTAATCTGGGCCCTGGAAGAAATAAGGGTAGTATGTAGATAGGAAAAGCATCGAAAGAAAAATGAATGATGGGTTTGCAAGTCTAAGTGCACCCCAAACAAAAGAAGAAAAATGTTAGGTAAGTAGGCTGGGTAGGTAGTTATGAGGTTGCTAAATCCTAATTGCTGACCAGTTCCAGATTTTCAGGTGTCATATCATTCAGGACACAATCAACAAGAATTTCTATGCAAGAAGCTCAAAAGAGGTATAGCTAACTCCCCTTCTCTGTTCTCCCCAATCATTAACTAACTTCCCCAAAAGAGGTCAAGATCTTCTTGACACCTCTTAAGTTCCATCATTTTCTTAATGCTAGCTTGGGTAAAGATCTGCTTTACTCAAAGTTGTTCTGTACTTTCTCTAAAGCACGGTTCCACCCCCTTGTAACAGCCTAAGGTCTCCTGAACTTAGCGCTTTCTTACCACCTCCATATTAACCACTAACATTATTATTTAGCTCCCTATTCTTCCCATCCCCTTATTAATATTAAGTAAAATCTCCCTACGTAATATCCCTCCCCCTGGTTGAAAATAACCATAGGCACCCCCGGGAATTGCTCAGTTTATCTGAAACTTAGCAAGAACCCTTGACCTCCAAACCATCTCCCATATACAATGGACTCCTTCCAAAGTATGAAATCCCTCTGAGATAATCGGACCCCTTCCGAAACCTCAAATGCCCTTCGCACCCACTTACTTGCACTTTCCTCCCAAAACTTACTCTCCATAGAACCTTAAGGCTAGATCGCATTGCAAGATCGCAGTTTTTTTCTCCATGCAAGTTATGACCCATCCGTCACTACCCGACGCGATATTGCGATATCGGCGGTCGGCGGTCGTAAGCGCCGAATGTCCAACTCAAGCACCCTCCGTTCCCCGCCGATGCGATATTGCGATCGCATCGGAGCTTCTTCATCGCATTACCTCCAGTATCAGCACCTCACCACGTCGTTCTGTACCAGGGACCCACCACAGTTGACGTCATCTGCCGTATAGCTGACATCATGCTGACGTCAGCAACCAGAAAGCAAAAACTTCGCGCAGGAAGAAAAATCGCACTTCGGAGCTCCAGAACAAGAAACAGAGGCAGTTTTCGATGCGCTATTAGCGCAAAGCGCTAATCGCGCATCGCTATGGGAAATAGGCCATTTCGAGGAATCTTTGGGGAATCTTCTGATTTCTTAGCCCATTGCATGCCGAAAAAGCCCGAAAATCGCCCGATTGTGCCAAAAGGATCCGGTTTAAAGACAACAGCAGATTAATCACAGATTTTAAAGTGTATCAGATCAAATCACCAGGCATCAAGCGTGTCAAAGAGTATCAGTCGACGACAGAAGCCATCAATGTAGCGGAAAAGAGTATCAGTGAAAATCTTGAGGAGCGGCTCGAAGCAGGAGAAAATTTAATATCTTCCAGTAGATTCATAGAAAGAGGGCGAAGTCACTTGAAGCTCTCAAATCATAATTATTGCACATTTAATTCACACCAGAGCTGAACTGCAGTTCCCAAAGCACAATCATTCCAGCATCACCGCATCTAGCCCCCAAGGGCCACCTCGTCACCTGTTCCGATTCAGCTGCCCCCAGCGCAGCCAAAAAGATTTACTTACATTTAATTCCAGCAAAACTTAGATTTTTGAAGAGTTTTCTAGCGGACCTGTCTTGGTCAATTGTAACGATGTCCTTCCAATATTTTGCTTATAAATACCACCCTGAGCAATGTTGTGGGGGGTTGGTTGGTTGGTAATAGTTGTTGGTCAGTCTTCTTTCCAGCATTGTCTCCGAGCAGAGACTCGCACTGTAACTGTCATGATTTCCATAATCAAAGATTGCTGAAAGCATGGATTGCGAAACTACTTGATGTTTTCTCTTGGCCAAGGAATGATTACAGAATTCCTGTGCTTCTACATGATCCAATAAGTGTTTCTACCCTCTGCATATTTTTATGTTTTTACCACCGTTCCGCCTCCTAAATCGCAGGAAAAAAGAATAGCTTAAGATTTGTTTCATTACACCTTAAGTTCAATTTCTGCATTTCTCCATGTTTTCTTCAGAAATAGTTATGAGCATGTATACTTGAATGATCGTGTTTACGCTTTTTATTTCACATATGAATGCATGTTTAGGAATTCTTAATTTCTCCTAGGTCCCATTCATCCATTTCTCCTCTCTGTTCAACATGATGAAATGATTCTATTTTTCCTTTCATCCCTGATTCCCATACCATACTTTCAGCTCATTGAAAATTTTATCATGTGTGGCTATCCCGCTCCGTATCCCCTTGTGACCAAGAAAACGCAAGAAAGCCTCAAACTGTGACTACATGCCCAATGGTTCGAAACTTATCACACCTTACCTTGCCTCTTTTCTCGAGCATCCTACCTCCCATCCAATCACAATCAACACTCCCTTGAAGCCAGAAAGCTAGCCTAAAATCATCAACCAAGGTTGAATTAGAAGGAGAGAGCCCTCTCCGATTGCAGGTGGGCTAGAATATGCAATCCAAAGATTGGTTTGTGGTTACCTCGGCCGTATCCCTATTTAGGCGCACTAGGGACAACCTAAGTGATAACATAATGGTGACTCTGCTGGGGACCTCCTCAGATAAATTTATGAAACCAGTCTGTAGCTCTACAGAAGAAGAAACTGACTTGTAAAAGCCTTGGTCGACCTGTACTTGTGTACTCCATTGGGGATTCAAGTGCTTTGTTCATTTTTAAACCCCACTGGAGAGAGTTCTCCTGTTCTTCAAAGTTTGTCACGCTTAGTTCTGGTCTTTGACGGTGGACAGAGATCAGGCACTTCACAGTCTAGGCATCCACCTGGCGACTCCACTTCAATTTCAATCAAAGGCTCCACTGAGGAATGAACCAAACTATACAACCAAGTACTCCATGTCCCCAAGTGTTAATAGTGAGAGAGAATGACCGATTTCTGGGAGGATCTTCCATTTGATGAAGCTTTATATAAATGCAGAGAAATTTTGTCAGAATTTGAGCTTAATGAAGAATTTTTCAGAGCAGTATTGTCAAAAATACCAGGCGGCCATAATAAAATTTTCCTTGAGTTAGTGGTTGAGAAATATGAGGATGAAATTGAACTCTTGGAGGTTCAGATACAATCGTATAATTTCCTCGACCCTAAAGAGTTTTACCAAAATCTCCCTCCCCCAGTCCACAGGAAAGCAGTGCTATCCGCTGAATTACAGATTCTGTATGATTCTATTTTCAAGGCAAGGACAGAAGGACTAGCTGCTAGGCTCATTACCAAAGATGTAACTACTCCATCTGACTAAGAAGACCCTGAATCATGCTGAAGTCTCCCTTCCCAAACTCAGGCGGAAATACTGTTACCTGCTGACTTGCAAATTGAGTATTATCTGGGTTTCAAAGCAAAGACAGAAGGACTAGCTGCTAGGCTCATTACCGAAGATGCAACTACTCCATCTGACCAAGAAGACCCTGGATCATGCCGAAGTCTCACGTCCCCAACTCAGGAGGAAATACTGCTACCTGCTGGCTTACAAACTCTGTATTATTCTAGTGGCAAGACAGAGATAGAAGGGTTGGCTGCCAAGCTTACCACCAAGGACGCAGCCGCTCCATCTGACCAAGAAGACCCAGAAGAAGTTCTCTCACATGATGAGTTTATTGATGCTATTGTAGACTACATGGAACTTCTGCTCAACCCAAGTTCGTTAGCATGCTTTCTTAGTGAAGACCACATACTTCAACAGCAACCGTTATACGCTACAATTTTGGTTATAAGGGCATATGCCCGAATGATTCTTTTGCGTTCAGAAACTATCAGTCAGCAAGTTCATCTTGTTTCTCAGTTGCTTAAATGGCTACACTAGTTGTTTGATTTTACCTAACGGCAAAGTAAGCGCCGGTTAGGGTAGGTAGGTAGAAGGAATAAAGTAGCCGGAGAAAACAAATTTTGCAGAAGACAGCAACTAATAAAGACGAAGGCATTCTGACCTACTGTTCTTGACTTCTCGCAAGGAGAAGCCATCCCTGAGTGGAGCCACTATTAGCTTGCTGCTGCAGCAGGTTATTCATATTTCATGATTGGAATTTTACAGGCCAAATATGTCGTACTTTGCTTGTTGCAATGCTCCATATTTGCTTAACAGTCTCCAAGTGAAGAAGGCTACTTCAAGTTCATTCAATTGCCTTCCAAATTTTGTAAAGTTATCCCAGTATCGCCAATTTTTCGGTTAAAGGGAGGTCCAAACATCTTAATCTTGGTCTCCCTAGGTTTAAATTTCCTGTTTTAGAATATAGAGAATGTACATCTGTCCGAACAGTTTAATCTTGGCAGATTCTTAGATAGGTAGAGAAGCAGAGGAGCCCAACAGTTTAATCTGGGCCCTGGAAGAAATAAGGGTAGTATGTAGATAAGAAAAGCATCGAAAGAAAAATGAATGATGGGTTTGCAAGTCTAAGTGCACCCCAAATAAAAGAATAAAAAATGTTAGGTAAGTAGGCTGGGTAGGTAGTTCTGAGGTTGCTGAATCATAATTGCTGACCAGTTCCAGATTTTCAGGTGTCATATCATTCAGGACACAATCGGCAAGAATTTCTATGCAAGAAGCTCAAAAGAGGTATAGCTAACTCCCCTTCTCTGTTCTCCCCAATCATTAACTAACTTCCCCAAAAGAGGTCAAGATCTGCTTGACACCTCTTAAGTTCCATCATTTTCATAATGCTAGTTTGGGTAAAGATCTGCTTTACTCAAAGTTGTTTTGTACTTTCTCTAAAGCATGGTTCCACCCCCTTGTAACAACCTAAGGTCTCCTGAACTTAGCACTTTCTTACCACCTCTATATTACCCACTAACATTATTATTTAGCTCCCTATTCTTCCCATCCCCTTATTAATATTAAGTAAAATCCCCCTACGTAATATCCCTCCCCCTGGTTGAAAATAACCACAGGCACCTCCGGGAATTCCTCAGTTTATCTGAAACTTAGCAAGAACCCTTGACGTCCAAACCATCTCCCAGATACAATGGACTCCTTCCAAAGTATGAAATCCCTCTGAGATAATCGGACCCCTTCCGAAACCTCAAATGTCCTTCGCACCCACTTACTTTCTCTTTCCTCCCAAAAATTACTCTCCATAGAACCTTAAGGCCAGATCGCATCGCAAGATCACAGTTTTCTTCTCCATGCAAGTTATGACCCATCCGTCACTACCCGACGCGATATTGCGATATCGGCGGTCGGCGGTCGCAAGCGCCGAATGTCTAACTCAAGCACCCTCCGTTCCTCGTCGATGCGATATTGCGATCACATCAGAGCTTCTTCATCGCATTACCTCCAGTATCAGCACCTCACCACATCATTCTGTAACAGGGACCCACCACAGCTGATGTCATCCGCCGTACAGCCGATGTCATGTTGACGTCAGCAGCCAGAAAGCCAAAACTTCGCGCAGGAAGAAAAATCGCACTTCGGAGCTCCAGAACAAGAAACAGAGGCAGTTTTCGAAGCGCTAATCACGCATCGCTATGAGAAATAGGCCATTTCAAGGAATCTTCGGGGAATCTTCTGATTTATTAGCCCATTGCGTGCCGAAAAAGCGTGAAAATCGCCCGAACATGCCAAAAGGATCCGGTTTAAAGACAGCAGCAGATTAATCACAGATTTTAAAGTGTATCAGATCAAATCACCAGGCATCAAGCGTGTCAAAGAGTATCGGTCGACGGTGGAAGCCATCAATGTAGCGGCAAAGAGTATCAGTGAAAATCTTGAGGAGCGGCCTGAAGCAGGAGAAAATTTAATATCTTCTAGCAGATTCATAGAAAGAGGGCGAAGTCACTTGAAGCTCTCAAATCATAATTATTGCACATTTAATTCACACCAGAGCCAAACTGCAGTTCTCAAAGCAAAATCATTCCAGCAGCACCGCATCTAGCCCCCAAGGGCCACCTCGTCACCTGTTCCGATTCAGCTGCCCCCAACGCAGCCAAAAAGATTTACTTGCATTTAATTCCAGCAGCATTTAGATTTTTGGAGAGTTCTAAGCAGACCTGTCAAGGTCACTTGTAATGATGTCTTCCTGATTTTTGTTTATAAATACCACCCGAAGCGATATTGTAAAGGGTTGGTTGGTTTGGTAGTAGTAGTTGTTGGTCAGTTTCTTTTCCAGAAATTTTCTCTGAGCAAAGACTCGCACTGTAACTGTCATATTTTTCATAATCAAAGATTGCTGAAAGCATGGATTGCGAACAACTTGCTGTTTTCTCTTGGCCAAGGAATGATCACGGAATTCCTGTGTCTCTGCTTGATCCAATAAGTGTTCTTCTTCCCTGTTTATTTTATGCTTTTATCATCTTTCCGCCTTTCTAAGTTGCAAGAAAAAAGAATAGCTTAAGATTTGTTTAAATACACCTTAAGTTCAATCTCTGCACTTTTTGATGTTTTCTGCTGAAACAATTATGAGCTAGAATTCTTAAATGCTCTAGTTTACCCTGTTTTCTTTTGTATATGAGTGCATGTCTTTGGAATTCTTAACTGCTCTGGGATCCCATTCATCCACTTCTCCCCTTTGTCAGCATGATGAAATGATTCTCTTTTGCCTTTCATCCCTGATATTCATTCCGTACTTTCAGTAGACTGAATATTGTGTCCTGCTTGGCTATCCTGCTCTGTATCCCCTTGTGACCAAGAAAACGCTCGCATGCCTCAATCTGTGACTCCATGCCCAATGGTTCAGAACTTATAACATCTTACTGTGCCTCTTTACTCGAGAATCCTACCTTCCTTCCAATCACAGTCAACATTCCCTTGAAGTCAGAAAGCTAGCCTAAAATCATCAACTAAGGTTGAATCTAGAATCAAACTAAGGTTGAATCTAAAGGAGAAGAGCCTCTCCGATTGCAGGTGGGCTAGAACCTGCAATCAGAAGATTGGTTTGTGGTTACCTCGGCCGTATCCCTAATAGCAGCCTAGGGACAACCTGAGTGATAACACATCGAAAGTATATAAAATGGGTACGCCTTGGATGAGGAATCAAATATTACATCCAAGTGTTCCCGTTGAAAATTTGAGTAAACCCATATGGAGATAAGTTGAAAATATAAGTTGAAAATATAGTTTTTTCTTTTTTTCCCTGTAAAATTTGATGATATAACTAATTGTATTTTATTATTTGCACTATTCTTTTATAATTTCCTTAGGAGGCCCATTTTAGACCTCAAAATTCCTCTAATGTATAGCTAAGCATGTAAGGCCCAACTCGACGTTTTATAAAGAGACACAAATAAAAAGCTACAAGAAATAAATAGAAAGGGAGAAGGAATCTTTCCCAGCAAATGACATTTTGTCAAAGTCTTGGAAAGTGTGTCAGGACACAGTTTTGTGAAGTACTTGTGTATTGTCAAAGACTAAGGGTGCAACTGATTAATGAAGAAAACAAGCCTGCAAAGGGCTTAAACATGCTTAGCACCTAAAGGCCTAGCAAGAGGTCACCACACCGGTTCTAATGTTGAAAATAGATAGGTGCCATGCAAAAGCGGCTTAAGGCCAGAATCAAGACATTTGGCAGCAATTTATTTAATAAAATTAAAAGGGTTAGGAAGTTGGTTTAACAAGCTACAATATATTAAAAGGGCTTTCGGCCTATAGTAAAGTGCATTGTGTTAGACACATGGATGGATGAGTCAGTAGCTAATTCAGGAGGCATATAAAAATATTTCGAGCTTTGGAAAAATGAGTCAGCAACAAGTAACAATTTAGTGCTAGTCATGGAAGTTAATTCAAAATTAACTAAAGCCAAAATTTTAAAAGCCTCGCTAAAACTTGTTAAAAGGCTAGAATGTTAAAATAAGAAAAGAAACTCAGTTTAACTTGCAGAAAAGGTTGGTTGAAGTCTGAGAACTTGGAGAATAGGTCTAGAAGGATGAAATAAATAGGACAAAGGAAACGAAATAAGGATTCACCCAACAATACAAACAAAGTTTAAGGGGACAAAATTATCAAGCCAAAATTCTTCATAAGTAGGCTTGAGAAAGCAAGTTATAAAAGATTTTTTGTGGAGAATTGTGTGAGAGGTGAAGTTGTTAGTGTTCTCAATAATCAGAGATTCATGAATGTATTGGTGATTAAGGAGGAAACTATTTTAGTTTTAAATAAGAGTTGGAATTCATGGTTTTAGTATGAAAATGCATGAAAGATGAATCAATGAGTGTCAAGCAAGTTGTATCTTGTGGATCATGTGTTGGTGCTCCTTCCAATGGGTGTTGGTAAATATTCAATGGTTATAGCTCCTTCTGGTTATAGCTAACAAATCAGGGCATCATATCTTCTTGTTGGTTGTAGCCAGAGAATTGTAATAACGAGTTGTAGCTTGCCTTGTGAATATATTAAATAGCATTTTTTGAAGAATTTGTTTGTTCTTTGTGTGTTCCATTGGGATTGCTAATATTGTTTCTTGTTATGCTTATTTAAATTAATTGTTGAAGTACTTAATGGTGTCCCAATTTTCTTGCACAAAGTGAAAGAAGTTTTTAAATTGGAAAAACTCCTACAATATTTATTCACCCCCTTCTCATTATTGTCCTAGTTTCCAACACATATTACTCACAATACCTTTTCAATGAATTTTGGACAATAGCTCTCATGGGTTCCCCAAACTTCAATCTGTTATGTCTTGAATAACAATGGCCTCTTAAAACAGCAACACTCACTCATGCATTTAGGGCTCTACAACCCACCTTAGTAACAAAGTTTTCTGAATTAGAAATGGTTACAAAGAAAGTTGTATTGTTAGGTATGGTTTGAAAATTAAACTTGATCTACATATAGGTAGGCAATCCATGGAACATTGTTTTTCATCCATCATTTTTAATATCATAAAACTACTTATTCCTTCCCATTTTTTTTTAGATTTACTTTAGTTTTTGCATCATCTTAATGCTATTTTTTTTAATAAGTATAATATAAATATTTAATTTTTCATGTTGATGCTAGACATTTTTTAATGTATTTTAACTAGTTGTCTCACAATTTATTTTTAAATTGAATTAAGGTGACTCTAATATTATCAATACTAAAAACATTTAAAAAAAAAAAATCTGCTTTTAATGTTAAATATAATACGTAGTGATTTTTATTATTTTTTCAAACAATATTAGAAAGTCTCTCAATAATTGTATTGTTTAGTATGTGATTAACCATAATCTTGTTCATATTAGGTAGAAGCCAAAATATTAAGTGATATATATTTTATTTTTATTTTCTTTGTAATTCAGGGAGATATTTTATATTATGTTAAAGAAAAAAATAGATTACAATAGAAATGTTTTTTTTTGTCGATTGGTAGGGAAGTTAAAACAATAACATAGCATAACTAACTTAAACCATTGGAAGAGTCTCAAAATAAAATAAAAACTACTATGAGACTAATATATTATCATATTATAGCCTATATTATCCTTTAATATGTTCTTCCTATCGACTTTTGACCTCAAAATATTACAATGCATAGAAGCAAAAACATTCAACATGAAAACTATTTCAAGGAGATTTCCACTGTGATAGTGATAGGTGGACTTGAGTCTTATTTGAAATCTAAAAATTCCAATTTTGTTAGTTCTCAAACCATCATTGTCACCCCTCCCCATAATCATTTTTATTTGCCAATAGATCTTTATTTCTTGTATATATTTTTCTATCTAGTCCTTTTACTACCTGTGTTTGGGACCTAATTTCCCACTTTCTCCAAGACTGCCTCATTGGAGATTAACTTGAGCTTAACTCAAGCTTTCCTTTCTAAATCTTCAATTTCCTTTTGAATTTTTAGTGGAATGAAGGTTTGATAAATCCTAGCCAAATTTTTAGTCTCCTTCTATGCCTTAGAATTTGTAGCTCTTGTATTTATGAAGCAACCCTACCTATTCTTTGCACAATGCCTCTAGCCATACCACATATTAGAAGAAGCCAAGATATATTTGAAGGAGTAGTGAATGAAAATTACCTCAGCCAAGGATGGGAGGATAGTTGTAGCTTTAACCCCATATAAAAATTACCTGGATACAAATTATAAAAACATAAGATCAACAATGGTGAGGAGAATAACACATAAAACAAATATACGCAGATATTTCCCCCTAGATCCCAAAATCAAGACTACCAGATTGATTTTTAATTATGTTCCTTTCAATTTTACAATACATATACATACATGCCGAACCATCCATAGACCCAAATCCATTAACTATGGACTAGAACATAATCATAGTTTCCTTGACCATATCTACAAAATACTATGGACAAAAAATCATCGTGTCCAAAACCATGTGTGAAACCCATGCACAATACCATAAGTAGGTCCGCCCACCTACTCGTTGAAAGAATATAACACAACCCAACATTCTCTCACTTGTTGTTTTCTTTCCATAGGGCGCCGCAGGAGAGCTTAGTCATTGATCCATCCCTACAACACCCATTGTTTCTCTACACGAAGAGAACTTCTCAGTGCTCACAGAATTTGTCAATGCATCTGCAGTATTATTCAAAGTGTCCACCTTTACCAACAACACCTTTTTGTCTTCTACCATATCCCTCACAAAGTGATATTGAACATCAATGTGCTTTGTCTTTGAATGATAAGAAGGGTTCTTTGCTAGGAAAATTGCACTTCGATTGTCACAGCCTATCCTTATAGCTCACTGTACTAACCCCATACTTGAACACAATCTCTCCAAACTGCTTCCTTGTTTGCATGAGTGGCTACCATGTATTATGCCTCTATAGTTGATAGTGCCACTACATATTGTCTCTTACTCATCCAATTGACTACACTTCCTAATAGGTTAAACACATGCCCACTTGTAGATCTTCTCTGATCCATATCTGCAGCCCAATCTACATCAATAAAGCCATAGATGTCCAAAACTCTATCCAACCCTCGTCTTCCTTGGTAGCACAAAACATAATCACTAGTGCCATGCAAATACGTGAAAACCCACTTCACTGTTGTCCAATTCTCCTTTCCTAGTGTTTGGATAAGGTCCCCTAGGGTCAAGTTTCGGGGGAAAAGCCCAAGTTTTTTTGTAAAAAATGTAAAGTCTTTGCAAGTTGTGGTCACAGAGCACGTAGATAGCTAAAGTGTCATAAAGGATTTTTCCCTTCTTTTATGTGAGTTGAGTTGACTTTTGAAGATCTACCCATGGTCCATAGACCATGGGATTTTATAAATAGGTATGTCTTAGGATGTCTAAGGGAGATACGAATGATAATGATGAATGTAATGGGTCAGAAAAAGTAAGAGTGAATAAGTCTTAGAGTAGAAGAGAGGCTCTGCAGCTGTGTGCACATAGTCCTAGAGTAGAGTCTCTAGCTGAGTGCATGGACCCCTAAAGTTGAGTGCGTAGGGAAGTCTTGAGTGTCTAATCAGAACTACACATTAATAAAGAGATTATTCTAGCAATTCCTTTGTTTTGTCTATTTATTTTTGTTTATATCAATGTGCCACTTGTTATAATGGGTTTATGAAATATTGGTGTATTTATGCAAGACTTTACATGATTGATATAGCTACATGAATGCAATTAATGTTAACTATTTATGTGAATATTATCTTATTATATGCAGAAGCTGTTAACAATTAAGTTAGTATGAGTAATTACTAGGTTAAGAATAATGTTTGATGCACGTAAGTAGCTAATTCACATATTTAGGGTCCACAAAAGACAGTGATGAACATTCGCAGAGGTATAGAAGTTGATTAAGGGTAGTTATATCGATAAGCCCTAAAGGCTTATTAATCTGCATGAAGGTAGATTTAGGGCATAAAAAGACATCACACTCATCTTTGGGTGCGGAAACTTGGTTACACCATCCCCCCAAACCGCTTCGGGTGAGACTTCATCCCATGCTTTGTGGATTGATTCCGAAAGGGCTAGTAGTGTAGGGATTTGTTTGGAAAAACTAACTCTAAAATTGGGTTAGGACCCACTAAGCCAACAAATGGTTATGTTGCTGGGACCAGGATTTACATAAAAGAGATGTGTGATGTTGCATCACTAGAATCTAACAAAGAAAGAAAGTGAGGAGTGGTTGGATAGAAAGATCCACAAATTCACGGTGCAGGAAAACAAAAATCCGTGCCTCACAAAAGAATAGTGATTGGACAAGTATATGTACCCAAAGATACATGAAAATTCTTATGTTCCTTCTTGATAGAGCTATAAAAGTGGATTGCTAAATTCGCAGATGGCCAGGGAAGGTGGAGGCTTGACAGTCCAATAGTGTGGACCCCAGAGCTAGTGCGAAGATTGGAAGCCTTTGAAGATAATATCACGTGCACTATCGATCACTGGCTTGATGACATCTTAGGAGGATTTGTGATAGAATTTGTGGTCGATACCTCGGTCAACTACAACGAAGCAAAGCAACGCTTCTTCAAGGGACTTTGATGTAAGTCTTTAAAATCTTTGAATACTTGGATTGAGATGCTCTTGTGTGAAAAGCGGGTTATGCCATTACCTTGATGTTTGGAGCTACGTGAAGTGGAAAGTTCTTCAGGGATAAAGGGAGAACAAGCCCTAAATATAACCTGCTAATTGAGCCTCCTCTAAATGACAACGAGGGAGAAACATAGGCTTCACCGCAAAGTAATGTCCATTTATTAAGGCAAGGGTTCCCACGAATACCACATCCACCCACACCACCTCTGCCTTCACCTCCACTGTATACACCTTCGCCCACACCACCACCACCTCTGCCATAGTTTAATATGTTGAATACGATGAAGTTGTGCATTTTCAAGGGCTTGGAAAATGAGGACATAAACTAGTTTTGGTTCATTGCGAGGTTCGTATGGACAACACAGAATATTATTGATGATCATATGAAGAAAGAGAAGTTGGTTACTGCTCTACAGGATCGCATGCTAACATGGTACATTCAATATTGCACTGATAACCCGATTGAATCATTGATAGACACTCAGAAAACGTTGAATAAGGAATTCAATAGTTCCAAGTCTAAATCACAATCATTCATTGAATTCCTGGAAATCATGATGAGGCCAGGCAAAACTCCCAGGGAAGTAGATCAGAGACTAAAGTAGCCTCCGACCTGCCTCACCTAAGGGTTACCTTATCGCAGCAAAAGATTGGGACTCGGGGGGAAGCCTTGGAAATCGTGATGAGATTGCATGAGACACTAATTCAAGACACTACTTTGGGAGTTCAACAGATTCAGATGGAGTTGCAGAATCTTTGCCTAGAGTTTCGAAGCTTGAAGAAGGATAGAATGGTTAGGCCAGAGGTGCACGAAGAAGTTTGGTTCCTAAAGTATAAGAGCCAGGGACATGATAAATATCACTACCCTGTCTTCATGAATTATGTTGTTGGAGGAGAACCAATGCCTCTGAGGTCGGAAGCTCAAGAAGGGCCAACTACAGGGCCCACGCTAAGGTGCGCTATCTATCAGGTAGTTGGAAAATATGTAATAGACAATTTCCACTTGCTACGGAAATTTGTGCAGGCACCGCAACATCTCTTCTAAAACTTCTATAAATTGGTGGGTCACGATGAGCGTAACTGGCATGGCTCTGAATTGATGATGGAAAGAACACCCGTGTATCAAATGTAGATAGAAACTCAGCCTCTGGATCAAGTCATTAGGGGAGTGTGCGAAGGATATCAGGGGCACGGACTAGGTCGAGGAGGAGGATGACCTGGTAGAGGTTGGGGACAAGTTATTTGCTACAACTGTAGAGTGCCGAGACACTATGCATGGGAATGTATGAGCTAGACATGCATGTTGTGTCGATATTGTACTTAGTTTGAACACACGATAGAAGACTTCCCTGTATTAATAGCTAAGATATAGGAGAAGAGGGCATAGCCTTAGCAGCCCACCCAAAACCTACAAATGATGAGGGTCGAACCTCGCGAAGAGGATCCCAATGTAAATATCATTTTGCGAAGTAGAATGATGACTGATGAAGATAAAGGAAAGCAGCCTGAAGAAAGTGAATGCATCCACAAGGCTCTATAAGGTTGGGTTTGACTTAGAGCATGCAAAAGAGACATTCATGGAAGTGAAGAAAAGTTTCATTGAGGCTTCTACCTCAGGAAGTCAGGACAAGCTGTTTGAAGAAGTTGACCCCTCCATGCTTACTACCTTCTTGGAGACCTTTATGAAGCTACTACGTGATAGTAAGGTCATGAAAGAATTACAGGAGTTGATAAATAAGTTTGTCAGTAAAGAAAATGCTCTTGAAGGATCTCATGTAGTAAGAAAAATTGGTAAACATAAGGCTAGAATAGGGCATGAGATGAGGCTCACTGCGTAAATAGGAGAGTATGAAATGCATCAAGTTATTTTCGACCTTGGGTCAGATGTGAATGTTTTACCTAAGAATACATGGGAAAGAATGGGGAGACCTGCATTGCAGTGGTCTTCAATCCAATTGTGGATGGCTAATCAATTAAATATTATTCCCATGGGAATATTGTAGGGAGTAACAGTAGATATAGAAGGCGTAAGCACACTGGCCGATTTTGAAGTGATAGAGATTGTTGATGACAGAAATCCCTACCCTACACTCCTAGGAAATTATTGGGATATTGACATGAATGGGGTAATCAATATGAAGAAGCAGGCAATTTCATTTGAGATGAAATCGCTCCACATAGTGGTATCTTTGGACCCTGCTTAAGGACTGTGCTATACTAATTCAATCCACGATTATGAAAAAAGCGATGATGATTTGGACCAAATCTATAAAATAACAATGTGATATCAAGATTAGGTTAATCTGACAACTAATGGATGTGTTTCTTGGGACTGCACATCAGATTCAGATGCAGAATTGGAACATTGGCAAAATAGGTTTCACAAGGTATCTATGTTGCTTTGTAATATGATGACTAAATCATTACACTGTGTATCATCAGAGGTAAGGAGTTTGCATTATTACGATGGTCTAACTGATGTAGATCAATTTTTGGATGTATTTAAAAGGGAATTTCATGAGAAGCATTTCTTCTAAGCACTGGATTTGGCACTACGCCAGCAAGATGGTGGGGTACACATAAAGACAACTTTGATTGGTGGTGCAAGTATAAAAGAATGATGAGATTGTGGTTTGGTCACCCAAAAGTTTGGTTAATAGATAAATATGATGGAAGGAATGATCCATTTGATCAGTTGGAAAAATGGAATGACATTTATGGAATGGAGCTGCGACCTGAGTGGGTACATTTATTCTATCACACTTTGGATGTAATACCCATGAATTGGTACATGGAAACAGAGCTCTGCCATGGCAATAAAGAGAGGGGAGATAGGGATTCTTGATGACATTCATCTTTGAAGATGGGCTCAAATGTATTTACAAGGCACTGTCAAAGGTCAAGGCAGAAATATTTAGAATACCACATGATCCTTTGGATTTGATTCAACTAGATTGGAGCACCCAGTTGCACCATGCATTGGAGTGCTATAATGTGACTGCCGAAGACAAAGAGGAGGATCCAAGGAACATTAACATCCAAGAGGAAAAAGGCCACTACAATGTTGAGGGACCACAAATAGAGAATCTATAAATCACAGTGCCACTCAAGACTAGACAACTAAACATTGGCACAGAGGTGGAGCCAATGTTTACGAAGATGGGGGACTACTGGGATGATTCTACGTGGACAAGGTCGCTGAGTTGCTCCACGAATATCAGGATTTGTTACCCACAAATTTTTCAGACTTAAAAGCCATCATAGGCAATTTGGAAGTGATGAAAATAACATTGAAACCAGACGGGAATCCTGTTAAGTAGAGGCCCTATCACCTTAATTCAAAATAAGAGGAAAAGGTCCACCTGGAGTTGGATAAGATACTTGTAGCAGGTATTATGGAACTAGTGGAGGAATCTGATTGGGTGAGTCCAATGGTAGTTTAGGAAAAGAAGAAAAAGGATGAAATAAGGATTTGCATAGAATCTATTAGGAAGCTCAACGACACTTGTGTCCATGATCCTTTTCCCACTCCTTTCACAGATGAAGTATTGGATAATGTTGGTGGTTCACTGATTGGGTCTTTGGATACCATCAGATAAAGATCGAACCAAGACAGGAGTAAGACTACCTTCGCGACTAAGTGGGGATGCCTTCAGTATACGGTAATGCCTTTTGGACTTAAAAATGTGCTGGCGATCTTCTCATGTGTAGTCATCACGGCGTTCAAAGAGTTCATTCACAAAATTTTGGAGGTATATTTTGACGATTGGACAATGTTTGGACTGGTAAAGCACCATGTAGCTAGTTTTTGCTTGATGTTGGATACGTGCCAGAGATATTAGGTCACACTAAACTTGAAGAAGTTATTATTTTTCATCCCTTTCGAAATCTTAATGGGTCATGTAGTGTGCAAACAAGGATTAATGGTGGACCCTGATAAGATCATGGTTATCATTAATTTGGAGGTGCCAAGGAGTGTTAAACAGATTCATGTAACACTGGTCCACACAGGATACTATCAAAATTTCATCAACGGTTATGCTCAGATTACTGCACCTATGGAAAATCTACTAAAAAAGGATGTTACATTCTGTTGGGATGAACAATGTCAGCAGAGTCTAGATGTATTAAAGGATAATATGGTCACCGCACCAATCCTAGTCTTCCCAAATTGGAAGAAGGAATTTCATGTACACGTGGACGCATGATGTATTGTGTTAGGAGCATTACTGACACAGGCCATGAAGGAGAACTGGATCACCCTATAGAATTTGCAAGCAGGAAGTTGTCTAAGAATGAAAAGAATTATTCAACACCAGAGCACGAAGGGTTGGCTATGGTCTACGTGCTATAGAAGTTTAGACATTACCTACTAGGTGGACATTTTAAGATGTATACTGACCATTCTACATTAAAGTACCTAGTCAACAAGCCTGTGTTGGTGGAGGGGAATATGCAGATGGTTGTTGTTATTTCAGGAGTATGATTTCAAAGTAATTGTGAAACCTGGAAGGTTGAATGCAGGGCCATATCATCTGTTGCATATTGAAATAGGAGAGGAGCCTACTAATTTGGAGGAAGGAATGCCTCACACGCAGCTCTTCATGGTGCACATAGAAAATAATCACTTTGCAGACATTATTCACTTTCTAACCATAGGGATGGCTTCAAAGGGATATAACACGTGAACAGAAGAAATAATTGGTAGTGCGCGTGGCTGAATTTTTAGTTATTACAAGGAATTTGTACAAGAAGGGGTTAGACGAAATATTGCGACATTATGTGCTCGATTTTGAATCAAAATATTATCCTTGTTGAAGCCCATGGAGGAGATGCAGGAGGCCACTATACAGGGAAAGTGACAATGCAGAAGATTTTACGTGTTGATGCTACATAAGGATTCCAAAGCATATTGTAGGGCATGTGATGCATGTCTATTTCCGGGAAAACTAGTGTCTACTCAGATCTGCTAGTCCCACTAAGATGGGTATCTATCTTAGAAACAAAAAATTCAAAGTAACTTGTTTCCTCTCCCCCTTGATAGAGCTTCACCACTCCTTTCTCACTTGTCCCACTTCAAAGAATTCCTGTAGAGTCAAAGCAGCAAAATACCATCAAAGAATAGAGATCTATAACCATAAACAATGTAGAATCAGATGTACATTAACCATACAAATGCATACACAAATACAAGATTCAGAAATATACAAGTATATGGGGGAAAACTCAAATAGCTTTATTGATAGAAGTAGTAGAAGAGAGGATTACAACCCAGTTATCTGATCCAGCACCATCCTCCCAGCATGAAAGCCCTCCTCACCTCGTGAAAAACTAGATCACCCAACAATACAATGCTTCATAGAGAAACCAACTGCACTTCCTTACAAAATACAAAATTCCAGCCTCTAGATCTCTAGGATGAGGGATCCATATATAGATATTTGCAGGGGGGTGAGTCAACTTCTGGGATTTTTATTAGTGTCATTTCACTGATAGTTCTTGGTTCCACTTGGTGATTTCATGATCTCTTACTCATCATTGGGTGAATTCAGAGAGGCAAGTGTCATATGAGCAGTTTCTAGAAGATTCTCTAAGTTTCCACCTAGCAAACTGCCTCTGCCATTTGTCTTCTCTCGCACATCACACCCTACAGAAGGGATTTTCAGTATGCATTGCACCCTTTGTGTGTAACAGGTGAGATGCATTGTACCCTCAGCATGGAGCAGTCTGTATGGTCCAGTTTTGACCAGTTCTGAGCAGTTTGTCAAGGAGAACTTCTGGGAAATGATGTAATCAGTTGACCTTGATCCTTTAGGGTTTGAAACAACACTTTTAGGGGTTTAGAAGCCCTTGGTTTATGGACATATGTGATTGAGGTTGTGTTGAATCCATGAAATTTGAGTCTACAACAAGGGGGATACCCACCCAGTCCGGACCTTGGTTGGAAGCTCCTTTTCCGTTTGGTATGGTGGGTCCGACTGGGGATATGGGACCAGTTTCCCAATTTATGAGTGTGTGTGTGTAGAATTTGATATTTCTGATCTAACAGTTCCTAATTAAGATGCTCTAATTCTAATTCTAATTTGATGATATGCAATTGTATTCTAAGAAAATAGAAATATCTAAGTCTATACTAACCTGGGATGTAATCTTTCTGCTATGCGATCTAAAATGATTTCAAATAACAATCAATAATAAATATTATTCAATTGTTATAAGAAAAGAATTCAATATAGATGAACCACTTGGCATAAAAAGTTAGACGAAACAGTTGTGAAAAACATATCGCACAGTAAGCTACTCATACATTAAGCATAAATAAATAGCTATCACCGTACAAAAGTGCCAAATGATAACTCAGGCATTCACGCATTAATATAATAAACACTGAACTGATATCACTTTAACAGAGATAGAAATATTAGAGATAGAAGTACCTTTATAACTAGTTCTACCATGAGCTTCGCGTCGTTAATACTCTTCTTAATCCAATATCACTAAGAGTATAGAAGTGCAACATCAGTAGTAGATATTAAATGCAAAAATCAATAAATCTTGTTCCATTCATTCATCAAAACCTCCTCGGAGGGTGCAAAAGTGCATGTTCTGAGGACACATTTTTGATAAATTTCTGGACCCCTCTCTAAATGCATGAGAAGGGTTTAAATATGACTAACTACATCTAAAATTAACTTATTTACAAAATATAGGATACGGTTTAAATGATCGTCCTTTTTCTAGGCAAAAATAAAGTAAAACTATTTCTAAAATTAAATCTGAAACTAACATCTAACTATATATGTATATGCTCCTTAACATCGCAAGCATTTAGCATTTGCTTGAGAAGAGTCGGTTGGCCGACTTCAGCCCTTAATTGCCCTGTGAAAATGGAATCAACAAGATCTGGTGCCATCTTTTCAGTAAAATTGATGATGCTTTTGAGAGTCATACACTTGCTGTGTGGTTTCACTAAATAAGCCCAGTAAGAATCCCAATTCAACTTAGTTAATCTTCTAATTGACTTTTCCTTTTCTTGAGCCTTCTATTTCCAGTTTGCTTGCAACTGTTGTACCTTTGGTAGATACCCTGGAGTGGTTTCCGAGATTAGATTTGCTCTATGAAAACTTTTATTTATGCAATCAATAAGGATGTTTGCTGCTGTAGCTGCTTCTTCCACTACTTGTTCAGTTTCCCTGATCTGTGTATCCCATTTGTTAAAGAGCATTTCTTTATGATTGTCATTTATTATTGGTGTGCCTGCTCTTTTTCTTGCCAAGCCAAATATTCAGTAACTCTTCTATCAATTAAATCATAGTCATGTCATAAATCTACGACTTGATTAGTGATTGTATCATTTATTTCACAGTACGAGTTCCACTATGATATTCTTTGGCCAAATGCTTCCTGTTGCTATAGTAGTTGTTCGTTCAAGGAAATGGATTCTGCGATGAATTCTATAAGCTTGGGATCATCCTTGTGCATTTCCTGCATATCCTATAACTGCTTTTATTTCTGAGCCAAACTGTTTTGGTAGCTTATCTGCATCCACTGGAATTCCTGCTGTAGTCTTTCAAGATTTTTTTGTGCTTCGTTGTTGGCATTGGCTTGTTGCAGCTGTTGCTTTTTCAATAGTTGCAAAAGCATAAGCTCCTGCGATTTGAGATAATTTTGTGAGATTTTCAGCTGGATCGGTAGTAGGATCTTGCCAGAAGACATCCAATTGCTCTGCGTCATGAGAGATCGCATTTTCCAATTTCCTCTTCTTCCTTTGTTTTCTTACTACTGCCTTATGTTGTGGACTGTAAAATACATCAAGAGGAGGAATCTCCTCTATCTTGAGTATAAGTTTAGATGAGGGGGTAGGAATGTGTTCCCTATTTGAGATATTGTCGATTGTTCCTGTGACCATATCTTTTGCTGTTTATACATTACTTACAGGTGTCTTTGTGCTTTTCCCTTCAAGATTGATTAGATCATTGAAGGTCTCCCATTCCTTGTTTAGCTCAGTTCTATCAAATGTTGGCTGACCGATGAGAGGGGGAGGATCTACCTGCGAAGAGGTTAACACCAGTTGTTGTGCAGGCTCTTTTGATTGGGCAATATCCTTTGCTGACCCTTCGCTTTTACCATGGTCACTTTCGGATTTTTTAGAATGTGCTGATGTTTCTTTCCTGGACTTGGATTTAGATCTATCTGTACCAGAACTTTCACTGAGGCTAATACTTGGATTTGGTTCCCTTACGGGTTCTAAGCATAGTTTTTCGAAAGGAATATTAGCTAACCTTCTTTCCCTGTATGTTTTGAACTGCTGAAACTCTGCCGGAGGGAGTCGTGTTTAGATGAGTGTAGAATTTCTTTAAGTGTGCTTTTCTCTTGGAACATATCGTCAAAACGATCCTCTTCTTTGGAAAAGACCTTTATTTTGATTGTGGCGGTGAAATTCTTTGCAATGTCATAAGGGTCGAATGGCCTTCTTTGAAACTTGAACAATTGTAGACATGTTATGTTGTTTACTTCCTTGAATGCATGGCTTACATCAAATAGTGAAAAGGCTCCACAAGCTATGGGAAATTGTGGCCAAATAGCCTTCTTTTTGTCTTTCAAAGCCTTAGTCAAACCCCCTTCTGAAGAGGTTTGATAAGCAATTTCTCATGCCATGAGTTTATTAGGAACATACAAGGGTAAGACATGAGGGGAAATGTCACTTTCGAATGCCCTGACATATGTAAACAATTCCTCTCCAAACCATCTCGCGACTGTGAGTGTATCTGCCTCTGCTTCAAGAGAACATCTTGGAGCATCTTTGTCGTACAACATTTTTTACAGGGGTAACATAACTCCATGACAAATTTTGTAGAAAAATGGAGGGAATTTAGAATCCCACAATTCTTTATGATAAACATGAATGGGTAAAGGGTCTTGAGTTGTGCATTTCCATCCCATTACAGGAAACTTTGAAACATAGCAAATTGCATCCATTACATATGCCGATAAGTAAAATGGGGGATAAATTCTCTCGGAAACAGTTCTTTTAGACCGGTAATTTAGAATGGCAGTAGCTATGGTGTTTGACAGTATTCTAGACCAATCCATAATAGTAGAATTAATGGTGGCATCCAACAATGGTAGCCACTCAGATGAGAATTTGTTAATATCTGGTCTCCCGTAAATTCTACAGAGCATAGCAGCAGCAAAGCAATATGGAGAAGTGAGAGAACCAGTACTATACATACCATGTTTATCCTTTTTCAGCGTCTCGTCTCTCCTTGACCAATATTTAGTGCATTATGCCAGGACTTCATTTTCTTTGACAAACTTCTCTATGAACTGTTTATTATAAGTTTCCTGTGGCTTTGGTAAATGATACATAAGTTTCAAATCTTGTTGAGCGAATGAGCTAGTAAGTCCTTGACCCTGAGCCTTAAACTGTCTGTTTTTATTGTCTGCGATGTCTAGTACCCATTTAACCATGTCTGTATAGGGGAGAATGTTGGGCCGTGCAGCTACCCGGTGCAAGAATGAATAGGCTAAATTTGTGACTAATGCTTCGGAAGACCCCTGTGAACAAGCAGAAGCCGTAACCTCCATCACCTTGGGATTTTCTTCCTCAAGTAAATTATACATGCCTTCCCAAGTGGTAATACCCGCGTCTCTATTGCATGCAGTGTCTGTGTACAAGGGCGCCATTTCTTTATGTTCAGACATCAAAGCCTTGGCTTTCTTCCCCATAGTATCTTGTATACTACTTTGTATATTTCGTTGTTCTTTGTTCCTGCAGTTTACAAGTGAGGTGAGAGTAATGATAAGGAATAGTGATGGGAAAGCTTTAAATGCTAAATACATGCAAAAATATACCACCTTACGTGAACTGGCTCTTTGATAAACACAAAACCATATTTTATTAACAACTGGCAACTAACTCATTAATTAGCATTAAAGCGCATAACCAGTTCTCGTTTTAAAAAAAAACTATCTCGAATAGTGAGCCAAAAGATTTTGCGATGGAGCAATTTTGCGATTTACTTTGTAATATCGCAGATCGCTATATCACATTATCGCAATATCACAATATCGTATTATCGCAAGATCGCAATATCACAATATCATTGTGATATTCTTTCATAAGATCGCTTTGTCGCTCGATCGCAATATCGCATGGTCGCAATATCGCATAATCGTAGTATGTGCTCATTTCATGTTAATGTATTTCTTGTGAGATGTGATTTTGCGATATGCGTCATCGCATATCAGTGTTTTCTGTGGTTTTCCAGCGTAAGTGCATTTTAAAACATGCAATGCGATATTTGTTTTTTAGTATGTAATCTCGCATCTCGATCTTACAATATTAGAGTTTGGCTTGTAAGAAGGCATCATGTTATCCTTTTCGTGATGTGATATTTCTTAAGGAGTGATTTTATCTTTCCTCATCATGAAACTTAGGATTTTTAGATTTTTCAAAGGTATTTTCCTAAGTTTATGATGGTAAGTTTTATTAAAAAGGAAATACAAGTACCAATTCATTTTTTTAAATTTTTTGACTAAGGGTCCCCTCTTATTTAGTATTAGTAATAACACTAAATAAAAAGGGGGGTTGTTGGTGGCCACAACAGGTTGTAGTGCTCAAATATGTCTATAATAGTTTCCCCCTAAAGCATGAGGTTGTAAATCTTCTGATGTCGAGTGAAATGCTTTATGATGAGGATCCGAGGTTTTTCAAATTGGAAGGTGACCTGTAATAAGATACAATACAATACATTATCTTCATAATATTTTCATGATCTAGCTAAGGTGGGAATTCCCATGCTCATCTTTATAAATTCATTTTCATGTACATAGGACAGACAATTGTTTGTGTGACAAACTGATGATTCTAGTAGAGCCATCATCCCTTAGCTTGGATGGTTATTTGTGCAGCTATGGAGTGCATTTGATGTCTTTATTTTCCTAAATATATCACAGACCGGATGGATGAAACTAGAACTGGGGTCTTCAAAATTGTTCTATCTTCACCTGAAGTACAAGTCGATCCATGTGAAAAGATGTTCTAAAGTCGAACATGGAAAGACATGGCCTGATTACGAGCCAATGATGTAAGTTGTTAACAGGCGCGAGAGGAATCACCGATAATGATAATGACCCTCAAGGTACTGCAGTACAATTCACATGGTGTGAATACATGAGTCGATGTCAAACACCACACAAAATATTTTGGTCAAAGGCCATTGATGTGGACCTGTCGCTGGAAGCGAGAACTTGCCATTGAGGCATGCAAGCATCAAAGTACTGAAAGGGTTGTTCCTAAGTCAACTTCTTAGATAATGAGTTGATGTCAACAAGAAGTGACCCATCATAGGAGGGTCTTAATGAATCCCACATCTACGACATGAAATGAAGAAAATGATTTTGTGGAGGTGAAAATGATCTGATGATACAAGGTTCAAGGTGGCGGTCATGAAAAATGGAGCGTGAAGGTATTGTAGTGGATGAGGCATAAGCTGGGTTGGTGAATTCTCTGAGCGACTTCTCTTGAACAAATCGGTGACACTGAAATGGATTGGTAGTGTTAACC
>APFE030347147.1:2983-23874 GCA_000404065.3 Pinus taeda
ACGAATAGGTGGGAGGCCTTTGGGAGTCTCAAATGCCTTGGAATGATTGTCCAAGGCTTTTTGGAGATCTGGAGAAATATATGATTTCAATGTGGGAACCTCTAGTGAACATAATTGTACAATTATGCCTCGTTGTTCTTTCTTTAGAAGCTTTGTCATTCCGTTAGAGATGATTATATTTACCGGTTTCCCTGTGATACCCCTTAATTCAACTTCCGTTCCTTCTAAAGAAAATTTCATGAAAAGTTCTTGAAAATTAAAAGCTATTGTATCCAAGAATTGTAGCCATTGGACTCCTAGTACAACATCAACACCCCCCATTGGAATGGAAAGCATTGGGATATTCAATACATATTCTACCATGATTATCTTGATATTATGGCACTTTCGTGAGCAATTTATGGTTCCTCCACTTGCAACCATCACTTGACACTCTGGTGCTGGATATAGGAAGCAATTCAATTCCTTGGCTATCTTACAATGAATAAAATTATGGGTACTGCCTGAATCAATCAACAATATTACCTTTTTCTTCTTGATATGTCCTTCTATATTTATAGTTTGAGGAGTGGTATTTCTAGCCAATGCATTACAAGATATGATCGGATTCATTTCTTCTTTCTCTATGGCTTTTTCCTGGTGTATATACTCTTCTTTTGAAATTTAGTGTATTTGCTATCCCAACTGTAACAAAGCCCTTTTGCAGTCTTTTCTTCCAATTGTTGTGGTGTCAACCTTGTAGGTTGTGGATGGCTAGGGGCAACAACAATTCCATCTTGATGATTGTGAGTGGTAGTCTTCCTTGTTTCCATAGTTTTTCTTTACATTTTTTTTTCCAACCTGAATGCCTTCTCTAATGAATCAGGTTCCCAAAGGCAAACCTCATGTTGGATGTTATCCTTTAAAGTCCCTATGAAAACATCAACCCTATGCTCCTCTAGAATATATTTTACCCTTATATTCAATTTTTGGAAGTCCTCAATGTGCTGCATCGTTGAACCCTTTTGTTTGAGATTTATCAATTGGCTAAAAAAATTGTTGCTTTTTGTATCCTAATAATGTGCTATCATTTCATCCATAAAAGTAGCCCAAGTGACAATTTGTTTATGAGAGCTAAGCCATCGATACCATACAAACTGATTTGGTTCCAAATATAAAGTTGCAATGCATACCTTTTGTGTGTTTTGCACATTATGGAGATCAAAAAATTGCTCCATCTGTAGTATCCATGTTACAGGATCCTTGCCATCAAACTTATTCATATCGATCTTTGGAACATGGTGGTTCTTCGATCCAACGTTAGAGTCCATGAAATCATGATTAACATTTATTTTGTTCTCATCATGAGTTTCCTTTACTACCCTTTCGCCATTAGTAAGCATTTCTTGTAGAAACTTTGTCAAACCTGTCTTCAAATCTTCCATCTTGGCTTCCATGCATTCCTTTAAATCATCCATCTTAGCTTCCATGCCATCCATCTAAGCTTCCACGCCATTCATCTTAGCTTCTATGTCTTTCTTTAAACCATCCATCTTAGCTTCCTCGCCTTTATTTAAACCATGCATCTTAGCTTCCACACCATACATTTTAGCTTCTACAACTTTCTTTAAACCATCCATCTTAACTTTTGTAACTTTTTTTGCAAGTGAAATTTGTTGCACTTGGTCTTGTAATTTTGATATATCATGTTGCATTTCTTCCTCTTCTTCACGAGTCATGTTAGAGATTTCAGGTTGCTTACTAGGTGTTTCCATTTTCTTTCTTCGGGGCATCAATCACTGATAATAATGCTTCACTATTCCCTTTGAATTCCTTCAAACTAATTTTTCAAACCAAATTTATGCAAAAATTTAGAAAAAACTACACATCTTTTTTCACTTTGTAGGAGCTCGATATTGAATCTGTTGTATCTCTATAATTTTGGATCTCCAAGGTCTGAAATTTATTCCTGCGGTAACCCTCTAAGTACTCTTTCTAACCCCACAAGTCTTATCAAGATTGGATTCTCCAATGAAGAGTTATGCCAAATCTCCCACAATGACCTGATTATAGACTGGTTCAGTAGAGTGAGATTGTACGAAGTGCCACGTGTCACTGTTTTGCCCTTAGGATTTGAAAATGATACACATAAAACTACAGTCCATCCTCTTTCGGTAAATTCTTACTAAATTTAAATATGATGTTCAGAAAAAAAGTTATGATGATTTTTGCCAGGTCACCTGTTTGAGATATAATTCGGGATCTTGCAAAAACCCTAACTTCCTTGGATCATATCTCCAAAAATATAGTGAGACAAGATTTGAAATTTGGATCCGAGGTTCAGAGAGATTTCGACTCAAATGGTTTTTTTTTCTCGCTTCTGAAACATCACACAAAAAAGTTATAGCGAAAATGCCACGATTACCTATTTGGAGGAGCGAAACCCTAGAATCCAAGCTCTGATACCAAATGTTATGAAACCAACTCACAATAAGATAAAAAAGAGAGATAAACGCCTTAGAATTTTGCCTCTTCGAGGGGGAAACCTCTTTTATATTACACAAATGAAAAATTCTTGGATGACTCAAATGAAAAAACCTCCTTTCTATATATAGGAGTCTAAGGGGTCACAATATAACCAAAACTGACCTAACAATAATAATATAAGGGAACAAAAATAACAATAATGGGCTATTGTGGGACACAATAATAAAAATATGAGGACAATAGGGACACAACAAAAGCAATAAGGGATACAATGACAATAGTAATGGGGAAATCACTAGTATTATAGGGACCTAACACTTAGGAGGTCAAATCATATCATAGTAAATTCTCGTCACATGTTTACCCCGGTTGGTCGGTTACTTGGGTAGATGTGGGAGGATGGTATTACAGACTCATGGATGGAAATTACATAAGAAAAATGTCTTCCCTTGAAATTTTGATATCTCATGTTTATGAATTCAATAAGGGAAACAATGGGGGTTTTGTCTCTAAGTGGATAGAAAAATAAATTGCAAATTTTGGTGGAAGTAGATCCGAGTTAAAGGCCTTTCAGAGATGGAGGTGGTGGTAAGTTGTT
Organism: Pinus taeda; assembly: GCA_000404065.3. Taxonomy (NCBI): domain Eukaryota; kingdom Viridiplantae; phylum Streptophyta; class Pinopsida; order Pinales; family Pinaceae; genus Pinus; species Pinus taeda. Next base: position 6,048 of record APFE030347147.1, read on the forward strand.
GTACTTACTCACAAATCATTGAATATTGTATTATCCCCTTTTGATGTAATCACAATCATAATAAGGTGAATCTAAGGGGTCAATGACCTTTAAGGGTTACCTTGTAGTACATATATTACACTAACTATTCCATTAAGGAAAAATATGTAGGGCTAGTCTAGCATAGAGCCCATGGGGAAGGATGATGGTAAGAATTTTAGGTTTTATTTTTCAAAGTTGTATTTGGATATTTAGGGAGTCGAATACAAAAGGTTCTTAGATACAGAAATTAGTTCATGTGAAGCAAGAACTATAGATGTTGAACCAATTTAGTGACATAAAGTGGATGAAATCAATTTTTTTAGTTGTATCTCACCTTTATTTAGTAAGAAACATTTCTCTCATGACCTTCTCATTTCTTCTTATACTAAAGTTATTGGCCATATTTTTATTGGAGTGGATACATATATACAAGCTGTAGTGAGTGATTTAATATCTTTGCTCATATTAGACACTCCCTTGAGATCATTGAATTTTAATGGGTTTGGTCATTTTTCTTATTTTGAAGGTTTGATGGGATTGGCTTCTACCACCTAATATGTGTTTCCCCTCTCCCTTGTCTTAAGATCTTCTCTAAGATTTTCCTTCATCCACATCTCCCTTAGTTGAGTATGTCACAACATCTCCCCAAATTTCAAAGTGTTCCCCACTTAATACTTCCATGAAGAATATGCCTTTACTCAAATCAAAAGTCATTGAGCCTTCAACTCCTTCATGGCTTCACCTTAGTTGGAAGAAGGAAGACCCTATTATTGCCTCCAAAGTCTATTCTTCCATGTCCTTAGTGTATTGAAGAAACCCATTAAGGAGTCAGTTGCGGTTGAGGTAAAAGATAATTACAGTGGGTGGAAGAGTTTGCATCAAACCTTAATCTTCTTGGGAGAAAAGCTTATGTGAAACAAGGAAAGAAATTTGTCAAGTTCAATTTTTTTCAAAAAAATAAAAATCTTGATAATGGTCCTTATTATAGTAAGGGTCGTTGGAAAGGGGACTGGATACTTATTTTGTTTTTGAAGTTAATGGGTATGGGTGACCCCTCAAAGAAACTATTCCCCAAGCACCTTTTGTAGCTTCATCACCCTTATCTTGTTATGCCTTAGGATACCATGATTGATAATGATTGAATTCAATTAATTCTCCCCTCTTAATTAGTTTATAACACTTGAGTAGATTCCATAATCTTATCCCCTATTGGAAATTTTCATTTCAACTAATCCATTTCTCTCTTGTTAATATAGGGATAAAAATTGAACTACACTCTTTATAAACACTAGTACACGTTATTATAACCAATTTATGAGAGCCCTTTTGGGATAGAGAAGCCTTATGGGAGGACCTTTTTCTCTTTTTATTTTAACACTCAAAAGTGCAAGGTGGAGACTGAAACTTTGTCACTGAAAGATCGAAGATTCAAGGGTAATATGACAAGATGGATAAGTTGAAAAATCATTTCCATATAAAATTAAATGTGCAAAAGTGTGTGACATTGATATGATCAAGATGGGACATACATGGAAAAACCATATAATAAGTACTGACTACATTTCAAAGAGTTTGGATATATTTCTTGCTTTGGAGAATTTCATTTCATTCATTGATATCGGGAACATGTGTTAATAATAGGGAAAATTTAAATCACCTTCCTATTTTCTCGACTAGAAAGGGTTGAGATTAACCCTAGAGGATTGTTCAAGTTCAAATCATTATGGCTCCAATTTTTTTTTTTTTTGAATTTGGTTAAATATAATGGAATCTTTATAATCAATGAGCAATAAAAATAACAAGTTTCCAGTTTGTAACCAATGTAATGGGATAAAAAAGGCAATTATGTCTTGGCTAAAATAGAATTCTATTATTCTCAGGAGAAATCATTGGAATTATAACAATAAATATTTTAGCTTTTAGTGAAAATTCCCTTGATATTGCTTTATTTGAATGAGGATAAATATCTACTTAAAAACTTAGAGACATCCAAAAGAAGATTGTTGGAGTTGGAGGACCCCAAAATGGAGGTTAAAATACAAAGTACTTTCAATTTTTTACACAACATGAAAAATCCATAAATTCTATTTGGGAATTAGAAGACATAAAAGGTAGGAGGCTAAGAAAATTTAAGAACCTTGTTGAGCTAGGTGGTGTTCATTTTAGTCATTTTTACAAATATCCTTGTAAGGAGAACATAAATAAAATTATTAAGGTAACTTCTATTTTTAGAGCAAAGATGAAGTCCTTTCAAAAGGATAAAAGCCTTGGTACTTATGGTTTGACTATTGAATTATTATTGGATTTTTTGATCTACTTGCTATGGATCTTTTGAAGCTTATTGAGCAATCTAAAAAAATATGGAAAGTTGTCGGGATTAGTTAATTAAGTTTTTATTGCATTTATCCCTAAAAGGATGTAGTTGTATCTTTTGAATATTTTTGCCCCATGTTTTATTCAAAACTATTTCTAATGTGATAACAAAGTGATTGAAGGAGGGTTTCTCCGATTACATCTCTCAAGAATAATTTTACCTTATTACCATTAGGTCAATCTAGATGACATTAGTGTAGCTCAAGAAGAAATCCGCTGAAACTAAATCAAAGAATATATAAGTAATAGTTTTGAAGATAACCTCTCTAAGGCGCATGACAAAGTTAGTTGGCTTTATCTTAGGGTATTGCTCATTCATTTTGTTTTTTGTGTCCCTTTTATTAAATAAATAACGAGATACCTAAATTTAGTATCTTTCTTCATCCCCATCAATAATTCGACTTCAAAGTTCCTTAGGCCCTCTTTGAGATAAAGAAATTATTTCTCCTTGTCCCCCCATTTGTTCTTACTAGTCGCAAATGAGCTAAATAGAATGGTGAAGGAGGCCCCTAGAGTTGGTCCCTTAAAATGAGTTAAGATAGATAGGGGGTTAACATCAACTCATCCACTCTTTGTGGATGATGTGATGTTGTTTGGAAATGGAACCATTAGAGAAGTTCAAAAACTCATATAATTATTGGGTTTTTCCTACTGCTCAATAGATTTGGAAATAAATTCACATGTATTTTAAATTATCCAATCAAGTTGATATTGGTTAGGATGAGGCAATTTGTAGACTTTTCTACTTTATAAACATTGTTTTTAGTAGTAACTAAAATTAAATGAGATTCACGATTAAGGATCGACAATTATGGACTGAAACATAGGTCTTGGTTATACAAAAAATTTGAGAAAATAGTTACAAATTGGTCCATGAGGTTATTATTATTAGGACATAGAACCATCATAGTAAAAGCTATTTAAAAGGCCATTCTAGTGTAGTGGCACACTTTGGTTTATATATTTGTAAAATTTTCATAAGAAATCAAGAAAAAATATTTTCATTTTCTATGCATTGGTAAAAAATAAAAAGATGGTCTAGCTTCGATAAAATGGAAAAGAAATATAAGGCCTATGGAAACTAGTGGATGGGGGTTGATTAATATTCATTTAATTGGTAAGGAAATATTATTTAAATGGACGTTAAGGATATTGACTAAAGAATGATTATGGAAAAATTTAGTACACCAAAATTATTTAAACTATCTCTCTTTTGAATAATGGATTAAGAAACAAGCCCCAAGGGTTAGCTCATCTGGTCAAATAAGTGCCTCGCTGTTCAGGAGGTCACGTGGTCAATTCTCCCCGAAGCCCTTAGGGTTAGGCCTAGCTATTCACTGCGGGGCTTGATACCCTTGATCAAGCTCAGATATTTCCATGGACGTAGTGGCCATCCAATGACCGCAGGTGTCCGTGAACCACCTGAAGAAAAAAAATGGATTAGGAAACAAAAAATAAAGGTGTCATATATCTCTGGATAGTGATTTGGGCTCTAGGCTTGAAAAAGTGTCTCAAATCCTGGGGACGCAAGCACAACACTGGGTAGAAAGGCATACCATGTTGTGGGAGCGTCCAGAGTCCTCTAGATGCATGCATGCCCATATCAAGGGAGCATTCAGGAGTGTAATGGTCCAAAAACTAAGTGGGACTCAGGGGTTGGTTACTTGAGACGTTGGGATGGTTCCTGATAGTCTTGTTGCTGATGTGGAAGGTCTATATGGTGTGTTTTCGTCAGTTCCACTTCCTTAAGGTGACTTAGGAGGTACAATCATATCATAGTAACTTCTCGTCACATGTTTGCTCCGGTTGGCTGGTTACTTGGGTAGATGTGGGAGGAGGGTGTTACAGACTCATGGATGGAAAATCCACAAGAAAAATGTCTTCCCTTGAAATTTTAGAATCTCATGTTTACGAATTGAATTAGGGAAACAATAGGGGTTTTTTCTTTAAGTGGATAGAAAAAGAAATTGTAAATTTTGGTGGAAGTAGATCTGAGATAAAGGCCTTTCAGAGATGGAGGTGGTGGTAAGTTGTTGTACTTACTCACAAATCTTTGAATACTCTATTATCCCCTTTTGATATAATCACAATCATAATAAGGAGAATCTAAGGGGTAAATGACCTTTAAGGGTCACCTTGTAGTACATATATTACACTAACTATTCCATTAAGGAAAAAATATTTAGGGTCAGTCTAGCAGACAACCCACGGGGAAGGATGATGGTAAGAATTTTAGGTTTTATTTTCAAAGTTGTATTTGGATATTTAAGGAGTCGACTACGAAAATTTCTTAGATACACACTTTAGTTTGAGGCGAAGCATGAACTGTAGATGTTGAACCAATTTAGTGTCATAAAGTGGATGAAATCAATTTTTTTAGTTGCATCCCACCTTCATTTAGTAAGAACCATTTCTCTCATGACCTTCTCATTTCTTCTTAGTATACTCAAGTTATTGGACATATTTTTATTGGAGTGGATACATATATACAAGCCTTAGTGAATGATTTAATATCTTTGCTCATATTAGACACTCCCTTGAGCTCATTGAATTTTAATGGGTTTGGTCATTTTTCTTATTTTGAAGGTTTGATGGGATTGGCTTCTACCACCTAATATGTGTTTCCCATCTCCCTTGTATTAAGCTCTTCTCTAATATTTTCCTTCATCCACATCTCCCTTAGTTGAGTATGTCACAACAAATCCCCAAATTTCAAAGTGTTCCCCACTTAATACTTCCATGAAGAATATGCCTTTACTCAAATCAAAAGTCATTAAGCCTTCAACTCCTTCATGGCTTCACCTTAGTTGGAAGAAGGAAGACCCTATTATTGCCTCTAAAGTCTATTCTTCCATGTCCTCAGTGTATTGAAGAAACCCATTAAGGAGTCAGTTGTGGCTGAGGTAAAAGATAATTACGGTGGGTGGAAGGGTTTGCATTGAACCTTAATCTTCTTGGGAGAAAAGCTTATGTGAAACAAGGAAAGAAATATGTAAAGTTCATTTTTTTTTCAAAAAAATAAAAATCTTAATCATGGTCCTTATTGTAGTGAGGGTCATTGGTAAGGGGACTGGATACTTATTTCGTTTTTGAAGTTAATGGGTATGGGTGACCCATCAAGGAAACTATTCCCCAAACACCTTTTGTAGCTTCATCACCCTTATCTTGTTATGCATTAGGAGACCATGATTGATAATGATTGAATTCAGTTAATTCCCCCCTCTTAATTAGTTTATAATGCTTGAGTAGATTCGATAACCTTATCCCCTATTGGAAATTTTCATTTCAACTAATCCATTTCTCTCTTGTTAATACAGGGATAAAAATTGAACTACACTCTTTATAAACACTAGTACACGTTATATTAACCAATTTATGAGAGCCCTTTTGAGATAGAGAAGCCTTACGGGAGGACCTTTTTCTCTTTGTATTTTAACACGCAAAAGTGCAAGGTGGAGATTGAAACTTTGTCACTGAAAGATCGAAGATTCAAGGGTAATATGTCAAGATGGATAACTTGAAAAATTATTTCCATATAAAATTAAATGTATAAAAGTGTGTGAAATTGATATGCTCAAGATGGGACATACATGGACAAACAAAATAATAAGTAATGACTACATTTCAAAGAGTTTGGATATATTCCTTGCTTTGGAGCATTTCATTTCATTCATTGATATATCGGGAACATGTGTTAATAATAGGGAAAATTTAAATCACCTTCCTATTTTCTCGACTAGAAAGAGGTGAGGTCAACCTTATAGGATTGTTCAAGTTCAAATCATTATGGTCCCAAAATGATTTTTTTTTGAATTTGGTTAAATCTAATGGACTCTTTATAATCAATGAGCAATAAAAATAACAAGATACTAGTTTGTAACCAATGTAATGTGATAAAAAAGGCAATTATGACTTGGCTAAAATAGAATTCTAGTATTCTGAGGAGAAATCATTGGAATTATAACAATAAATGTTTTAACTTTTTGCGAAAATTCCCTTGATATTGCTTTATTTGAATGAGGAAAAATATATACTTAACAACTTAGAGGCATCCAAAAGAAGATTGTTGGAGTTGGAGGATCCCAAAATGGAGGTTAAAATACAAAGTACTTTCAATTTTTTACGCAACATGAAAAGTCCATAAATTCTATTTGGGAATTAGAAGACATAAATGGTAGGAGGCTAAGAAAATTCAAGAAGCTTGTTGAGATAGGTCTTGTCATTTTAGTGATTTTTACAAATATCCTTGTAAGAAGAATATTAATAAAAGTATTAAGGTAACTTCTATTTTTAGAGCAAGGATGAAGTCTTTTCAAAAGGATAAAAGCCTTGGTACTTATGGTTGGACTATTGAGTTATTCTTGGATTTTTTGATCTACTTTCTATGGATATTTTGAAGGTTATCAAGAAATCTAAAAAAATATGGAAAGTTGTCGGGATTAGTTAATTAAGTTTTTATTGCATTGATCCCTAAAAGGACGTAGTTTTATGTTTTGAATATTTTTGCCCCATGTTTTATTCAAAATTATTTCTAATGTGATAACAAATTGATTGAAGAAGGGTTTCTCAGATTACATTTCTCAATAATAATTTTACCTTATTACCATTAGGAAAACCTAGATGACACTAGTGTAGCTCAAGAAGAAGTCCACTGAAATTAAATGAAATAATTTATAAGTAATAGTTTTGAAGATAACCTCTCTAAGGCACATGACAAAGTTAGTTGGCTTTATCTTAGGGTATTTCTCATTCATTTTGTTTTTTGTGTCCCTTTTATTAAATAAATAATGGGATACCTAAATTTAGTATCTTTCTCATCCCCATCAATAGTTCAACTTCAAAGTTCTTTAGGCCCTCTTTGAGATCAAGAAATGATTTCTCCTTGTCCCCCCATTTGTTCTTACTAGTGGCAAATGAAATAAAATGAATGGTGAAGGAGGCCCCTAGAGTTGATCCCTTAAAATGAGTTAAGATAGGTAGGGGGTTAACATCAACTCATCCACTCTTTGTGGATGATGTGATGTTGTTTGGAAATTTTCATTTCAACTAATCCATTTCTCTCTGTTAATACAGGGATAAAAATTGAACTACACTCTTTATAAACACTAGTACACGTTATATTAACCAATTTATGAGAGCCCTTTTGAGATAGAGAAGCCTTACGGGAGGACATTTTTCTCTTTGTATTTTAACACGCAAAAGTGCAAGGTGGAGACTGAAACTTTGTCATTGAAAGATCGAAGATTCAAGGGTAATATGTCAAGATGGATAACTTGAAAAATTATTTCCATATAAAATTAAATGTATAAAAGTGTGTGAAATTGATATGATCAAGATGGGACATACATGGACAAACAAAATAATAAGTAATGACTACATTTCAAAGAGTTTGGATATATTCATTGCTTTTGAGCATTTCATTTCATTCATTGATATATCAGGGACATGTGTTAATAATAGGGAAAATTTAAATCACCTTCCTATTTTCTCAACTAGAAAGGGGTGAGATCAACCTTATAGGATTGTTCAAGTTCAAATCATTATGGTCCCAAAATGATTTTTTTTGAATTTGGTTAAATCTAATGGACTCTTTATAATTAATGAGCAATAAAAATAACAAGATATCAGTTTGTAACCAATGTAATGGGATAAAAAAGGCAATTATGACTTGGCTAAAATAGAATTCTAGTATTATGAGGAGAAACCATTGGAATTATAACAATAAATGTTTTAGCTTTTTGCAAAAATTCCCTTGATATTGCTTTATTTGAATGAGGAGAAATATATATTTAACAAATTAGAGGCATCCAAAAGAAGATTGTTGGAGTTGGAGGATCCAAAAATGGAGGTTAAAATACAAATTACTTTCAATTTTTTACACAACATGAAAAGTCCATAAGTTCTATTTGGGAATTAGAAGACATAAATGGTAGGAGGCTAAGAGAATTCAAGAAACTTGTTGAGCTAGGTCTTGTCATTTTAGTGATTTTTACAAATATCCTTATAAGGAGAATATAAATAAAATTATTAAGGTAACTTCTATTTTTAGAGCAAGGATGAAGTCCTTTCAAAAGGATAAGAGCCTTGGTACTTATGGTTGGACTATTGAATTATTCTTGGATTTTTTGACTACTTGCTATGGATATTTTGAGCGTTATCAAGAAATCTAAAAAAATATGGAAAGTTGTCGGGATTAGTTAATTAAGTTTTTATTGCATTGATCCCTAAAAGGATGTAGTTGTATGTTTTGAATATTTTTGCCCCATGTTTTATTCAAAATTATTTCTAATGTGATAACAAATTGATTGAAGGAGGGTTTCTCCGATTACATCTCTCAATAATAATTTTTCCTTATTACCATTAGGAAAACCTAGATGACATTAGTGTAGCTCAAGAAGAAGTCCACTAAAATTAAATCAAATAATCTATAAGTAATAGTTTTGAAGATAACCTCTCTAAGGAACATGACAAAGAGTTGGCTTTATCTCAGGGTATTTCTCATTCATTTTGTCTTTTGTGTCCCTTTTATAAAATAAATAATGGGATACCTAAATTTAGTATCTTTCTCATCCCCATCAATAGTTCAACTTCAAAGTTCTTTAGGCCCTCTTTGAGATCAAGAAATGATTTCTCCTTGTCCCTCCATTTGTTCTTACTAGTGGCAAATGAAATATATAGAATGGTGAAGGAGGCCCCTAGAGTTGGTCCCTTCAAAGGAATTAAAATAAGTAGGGGGTTAGCATCAAATCATCCACTCTTCGTGGATGATGTGATGTTGTTTGGAATTGGAGCCATTAGAGAAGTTCAAAAGCTCATATAATTATTGGTTTTTTCCTACTTCTCAATAGGTTTGGAAATCAATTCACACGTATTTTATAGTATCCAATCAAGTTGATCTTGGTCAAGATGAGGCAATTTGTAGACTTTTATCCTTTATAAACATTTTTTTTAATAATAACTAAAATAACATGAGCTTCATGATTAAGGATCGACAATTATGGATTGCAACATAGGTCTTGGTTATATAAAAAAAAATTGAGAAAATTGTTACAAATTGGTCCATGAGGTTATTACTATTAGGACATAGATTCATCATAATGAAATATATTTAAAAGGACATTCTAGTGTATTGGCACAATTTGGTTTATATATTTGTAAAATTGTCATAAGAAATCAAGAAAAAATATCTTCATTTTCTATGCATTGGTAAAAAATAAAAAGATGGTCTAGCTTCGATAAAATGGAAAAGAAATATAAGGCCTATGGCAACTGGTGGATGGGGGTTGAATAATATTCATTTAGTTGGTAAGGAACTATTGGTTAAATGGATGTTAAGGATCTTGAATAAAGAATGATTATGGAAAAATTTAGTACACCAAAATTATTTAGATTATCTCTCTTTTGAATAATGGATTAGGAAAAATGAATAAAGGTTTCATATAGTTCCGGGCAGTGACCCGGGCTCTGGGCTTGAAAAAGTGGCTCAAATTCTGGGGACATAGGCACAACACTGGGCAAAAAAGTCCATGGATGATGGCATATCATGCTGTGGGAGCATCTAGAGCCCTCTGGATGCATGCATGCCCATATCAAGGGAGCGTCCGAGAGTGTAATGGTCTAAAAACTTAGTGGGACTCACTGGTTGGTTACTTGAGACATTGGGATGGTTCCTGAGAGTCTTGTTGCTGATGTGGAAGGTCTATATGGCGTGTTTCTGTTGTTTCCAATTCCTTAAGGTGACTTAGGAGGTAAAATCATATCATAGTAACTTCTCGTCACATTTTTACCCCGGTTGGCCGGTTTCTTGGGTAGATGTGGGAGGATGGTGTTACAGACTCATGGATGGAAAATCCATAAGAAAAATTTCTTCCCTTGAAATTTTGGAATCTCATGTTTATGAATTCAATTAGGGAAACAATAGGGGATTTTTCTTTAAGTGGATAGAAAAAGAAATTGCAAATTTTGGTGGAAGTAGATCTGAGTTAAAGGCCTTTTAGAGATGGAGGTGGTGGTAAGTTGTTGTACTTACTCACAAATCATTGAATACTCTATTATCCCCTTTTGATGTAATCACAGTCATAATAAGGTGAATCTAAGGAGTAAATTACCTTTAAGGGTCACCTTGTAGTACATATATTACACTAACTATTCCATTAAGGAAAAAATATTTAGGGTCAGTTGAGCATAGAGCCCATGGGGAAGGATGATGGTAAAAATTTTAGGTTTTATTTTTCAAAGTTGTATTTGGATATTTAGGGAGTCGACTACGAAATTTTTTAGATACACACTTTAGTTCAGGTGAAGCAAGAACTATTTATGTGGAACCAATTTAGTGTCATAAAGTGGAGGAAATCAAGTTTTTTTAGTTGTATCTCACCTTCATTTAGTAAGAACCATTTCTCTCACGACCTTCTCATTTCTTCCTATTATACTAAAGTTATTGGCCATATTTTTATTGGATACATATATACAAGCCTTAGTGAATGATTTAAGATCTCTGGTCATATTAGACACTCCCTTGAGCTCATTGAATTTTAGTGGGTTTGGTCATTTTTATTATTTTGAAGGTTTGATGGGATTGGATCTACCACCTAATCTGTGTTTCCCCTCTCCCTTGTCTTAAGCTATTCTCTACAATTTTCCTTCATCCACATCTCCCTTAGTTGAGTATGTCACAACATCTCCCCAAATTTCAAAGTGTTCCCCACTTAATCCTTCTATGAAGAATATGCCTTTACTAAAATCAAAATCCATTAAGTCTTCAACTCATTCATGGATTCACGTTAGTTGGAGGAAGGAAGACCCTATTGTTGCCTCCCCAGTCTATTCTTCCATGTCCTAAATGTATTGAAGAAACCAATTAAGGAGTCAGTTTTGGGTGAGGTAAAAGATAATTATGGTGGGTGGAAGGGTTTGCATCGAACCTTACTCTTCTTGGGAGAATATCTTATTTGAAACAAGGCCAGCAATATGTCAAGTTCAAATATTTCAAAAAAAAAAAAAATTCTTGATCATGGTCCTTATTGTAGTGAGGGTCTTTGGAAAGGGGACTTGATACATTTTTTTTTAAGTTAATGGGTATGGGTGACCCTTCAAAGAAAGTATTCCCCAAGCACCTTTTGTAGCTTCATAACCCTTATCTTGTTATGCCTTAGGAGGCCATGATTGATAATGATTGAATTCGGTTAATTATATCCTATTAATTAGTTTATAACACTTGAGTAGATTTGATAATCTTATCCCCTATTGGAAATTTTCATGTCAACTAATCCATTTCTCTCTTGTTAATACAAGGATAAAAATTAAACTACACTCTTTATAAACACTAGTACACGTTATTATAACCAATTTATGCGAGCCCTTTTAGGATAGAGAAGCCTTATGGGAGGACCTTTTTCTCTTTTTATTTTAACACGCAAAATTGCAAGGTGGAGACTTAAACTTTGTCACTGAAAGATTGAAGATTCAAGGGTAATATGACAAGATGGATAAGTTGAAAAATTATTTCCATAGAAAATTAAAAGTGCAAAAGTGTGTGACATTGATATGATCAAGATGGGACATACATGGACAAACCAAATAATAAGTAATGCCTACATTTCAAAGAGTTTGGATATATTTATTGCTTTGGAGCATTTCATTTCATTCAGTGATATATCAGGAACATGTATTAATAATAGGGAAAAATTAAATCACGTTCCTATTTTCTCAACTAGAAAGGGGCGAGATCAACCATATAGGATTGTTCTAAGTTCAAATCATTACGGTTCCAAAATGATTTTTTTTTTTGAATTTTGTTAAATCTAATGGACTCTTTATAATCAATGAGCAATAAAAATAACAAGTTTCTAGTTTGTAACCAATGTAATGGGGTAAAAAAGGCAATTATGACTTGGCTAAAATAGAATTCTATTATTCTCAGGAGAAACCATTGGAATTATAACAATAAAGGTTTTAGCTTTTAGTGAAAATTTCCTTGATATTGCTTTATTTGAATGAGGATAAGTATCTACTTAACAAGTTAGAGACATCGAAAAGAAGATTGTTGGAGTTGGAGGACCCCAAAATGGAGGTTAAAATACAAAGTACTTTCAATTTTTTAGACAACATAAAAAGTCCATAAATTTTATCTTGGAATTAGAAAACATAAATGGCACAAGGCTAAGAAAATTCAAGAACCTTGTTGAGCTAGACATTGTTCATTTTAGTGACTTTTACAAATATCCTTATAAGGAGAACATAGATAAAATTATTAATGTAACTTCTATTTTTAGAGCAACGATGAAGTCCTTTCAAAAGGATAAAAGCCTTGGTACTTATGGTTGGACTGTTGAATTATTCTTAGATTTTTTCATCTACTTGCTATGGATATTTTGAAGCTTATCGAGCAATCTAAAAAAATATGGAAAGTTGTTGAGATTAGTTAATTAAGTTTTTATTGCATTGATCCCTAAAAGGATGTAGTTGTATCTTTAGAATATTTTTTCCTCATGTTTTATTCAAAACTATTTCTAATGTGATAACAAAGTGATTGAAGGAGGGTTTCTCCAATTACATCTCTCAAAAATAATTTTACCTTATTACCACTAGGAAAATCTAGATGACATTAATGTAGCTCAAGAAGAACTCCACTTAAATTAAATCAAAGAATCTATAAGTAATAGTTTTGAAGATAACCTCTCTAAGGCACATGACAAAGTTACTTGGATTTATCTAAGGGTATTGCTCATTCATTTTGTTTTTGTGTCTCTTTTATTAAATAAATATGGGATACCTAAATTTAGTATCTTTATTCATCCCCATCAATAATTCAACTTCAAAGTTCTTTAGGTCCTCTTTGAGATAAATAAATGATTGCTCCTTGTCCCCCCATTTGTTCTTACTAGTGGCAAATGAACTAAATAGAATGGTGAAGGAGGCCCCAAGAGTTGGTCCCTTCAAAGGAGTTAAGATATGTAGGGGGTTAACATCAACTCATCCACTCCTTGTGGATGATGTGATGTTGTTTGGAAATGTAACCATTAGAGAAGTTCAAAAACTCATAATTATTGGTTTTTTCCTACTTCTACATAGGTTTGGAAATAAATTCACTTGTATTTTATATTATCCAATCAAGTTGATCTTGGTTAGGATGAGGCAATTTGTAGACTTTTCTCCTTTATAAACATTGTTTTTAATGATTACTAAAATAACATGAGCTTCATGATTAAGGACCAACAATTATGGACTGCAACATAGGTCTTGGTTATATAAAAAATTGAGAAAATAGTTACAAATTGGTCCATGAGGTTGTTATTATTAGGACATAGAATCATCATAGTGAAATCTATTTAAAAGGCCATTCTAGTGTAGTGGCACACTTTGATTTATATATTTGTAAAATTGCCATAAGAAATCAAGAAAAAATATTTTCATTTTCTATGCATTTGTAAAAAATAAAAAGATGGTCTAGCTTCGATAAAATGGAAAAGAAATATAAGGCCTATGGCAACTGGTGTATGGGGGTTGAATAATATTAATTTATTTGGTAAGGAACTATTTGTTAAATGGATGTTAAGGATCTTGACTAAATAATGATTATGTAAAAATTTAGTACACCAAAATTATTTAGACTATCCCTGTTTTGAATAATGGATTAGGAAACATGAATAAAGGTGTCATATATTTATGGGCAATGATCTGGGCTCTGGGCTTGAAAAAGTGGCTCAAATCCTAGGGACGCAGGCACAACAATGGGTAGAAAAGTCCCTGGACAATGGCATACCATGCTATGGGAGCATCCAGAGCCCTTTAGACGCATGCATACCCATATCAAGGGAGCGTCCAGGAGTGTAATGGTCTAAAAACTTAGTGGGACTCAGGGGTTGGTTACTTGAGATGTTGGGATGGTTCCTGAGAGTCTTATTGCTGATGTGGAAGGTCTATATGGTGTGTTTCCGTCGGTTCCACTTCCTTAAGGTGACTTAGGAGGTAAAATCATATCATAGTAACTTCACGTCATATGTTTACCCCGGTTGGCCGGTTGCTTGGGTGGATGTGGGGGGAGGGTGTTACAGACTCATGGATGGAAAATCCATAAGAAAAATGTCTTCTTGAAATTTTGGAATCTTATGTTTATGAATTCAATTAGGGAAACAATAGGGGTTTTTTCTTTAAGTGGATAGAAAAATAAATTGCAAATTTTGGTGGAAGTAGATCCGAGTTAAAGGCGTTTCAAAGATGGAGGTGGTGGTAAGTTGTTGTACTTACTCAAAAATCATTGAAAACGCTATTATATCCTTTTGATGTAATCAAAATCATGATAAGGAGAATCTAAGGGGTAAATGACGTTTAAGCGTCACCTTGTAGTACATATATTACACTAATTATTCCATTAAGGAAATAATATTGAGGGTCAGTCTAGCATAGAGTCCATGGGGAAGGATGATGGTAGGAATTTTAGGTTTTATTTTTCAAAGTTGTATTTGGATATTTAGGGGGTCGATTACGAAAAGTTCTTAGATACACACTTTAGTTTTAGGTGAAGCAAGAACTGTAGATGCTGAACCAATTTAGTTTCATAAATTGGATGAAATCAAGTTTTTTTAGTTGTATCTCACCTTCATTTAGTAAGAACAATTATCTCTCGACCTTCTCATTTCTTCTTAGTATACCAAATTTATTGGCCATATTTTTATTGGAGTGGATACATATACAGAAGCCTTAGTGAATGATTTAAGATATCTTCTCATATTAGACACTCCCTTGAGCTCATTGAATTTTAGTGGGATTGTTCATTTTTCTTATTTTGAAGGTTTGATGGGATTGGCTTCTACCACCTAATTTGTGTTTTCCCTCTCCCTTGCCTTAAGCTATTCTCTACGATTTTCATTCATCTAGATCTCCCTTAGTTGAGTATGTCAAAAAATATCCCCAGATTTCAAAGTGTTCACCACTTAATCCTTCCATGAAGAATAGGCCTTTACTCAAATCAAAAGTCATCGAGCCTTCAAATCCTTCATGGATTCACCTTAGTTGGAGGAAATAAGACCGCATTATTGCCTCGAAAGTCTATTCTTCCATGTCCTCAATGTATTGAAGAAACCCATTAAGGAATTAGTTGTGGGTGAGGTAAAAGATAGTTACGGTGGGTGGAAGGGTTTGCATCGAACCTTAATCCTCTTGGGAGAATATCTTATTTAAGGCCAGAAATATGTCAAGTGCAATTTTTTTCAAAAAACTAAAATTCTTGATCATGGTCCTTATTGTAGTGAGGGCCGTTGGAAAGGGGACTTGATACTTATTTTGTTTTTGAATTTAAGGGGTATGGGCGACCCCTCAAAGAAACTATTCCCCAAGCACCTTTTGTAGCTTCATCACCCTTATCTTATTATGTCTTATGAGATCATGATTGATAATGGTTGAATTTAGTTAATTCTCTCCTCTTAATTAGTTTATAACACTTGAGTAGATTCGATAATATTATCCCCTATTGGAAATTTTCACTTCAACTAATCCATTTCTCTCTTCTTAATACAAGGATTAAAATTGAACTATACTCTTTATAAACACTAGTACACGTTATTATAACCAATTTATGTGAGCCCTTTTAGGATAGAGAAGCCTTATGGGAGGAAATTTTTCTCTTTGTACGTTAACAAAAAAAGTGCAAGGTGGAGACTTAAACTTTGTCACTGAAAGATCGAAGATTCAAGGGTAATATGACAAGATGGATAACTCGAAAAAATATTTCCATATAAAATTAAATGTGCAAAATTGTGTGACATTGATATGATCAAGATGGGACATACATGGACAAACCAAATAATAAGTAATGACTACATTTCAAAGAGTTTGGATATATTCCTTGCTTTGGAGCATTTCATTTCATTCATTGATATATTGGGAACATGTGTTAATAATAGGGAAAATTTAAATCACCTTCCTAATTTCTTGACTAGAAAGGGGTGAGATCAACCCTATAGGATTGTTCAAGTTCAAATCATTACGGTTCCAAAACATTTAAAAAAAAAATAAAAAAAATCTAACAGACTCTTTATAATCAATGAGCAATAAAAATAAAAAGTTTCCAGTTTGTAACCAATGTAATTGGATAAAAAAGACAATTATGACTTGGCTAAAATATAATTCTAGTATTCTTAGGAGAAATCATTGGAATTATAACAATACATGTTTTAGCTTTTAGGGAAAATTCACTTGGTATTGCTTTATTTGAATGAGGAGAAATATATACTTAACAACTTAGAAGTATGCAAAAGAAGATTATTGGAGTTGGAGGACCCCAAAATGGAGGTTAAAATACAAATTACTTTCAATTTTTTACACAACATGAAAAGTTCATAAATTCTATTTGGGAATTAGAAGACATAAATTGTTGGAGGCTAAAAAAATTCAAGAACCTTGTTGAGCTAGGTGTTTGTCATTTTAGTGATTTTTACAAATATCCTTGTAAGGAGAACATAGATAAAATTATTAAGGTAACTTCTACTTTTAGTGCAACGATGAAGTCCTTTCAAAAGGATAAAAGCCTTAGTACTTATGGTTGGACTATTGAATTATTCTTGGATTTTTTGATCTACTTGCTATAGATATTTTGATGGTTATCGAGCAATCTAAAAAAATATGGAAAGTTGTCGAGGTTAGTTAATTAAATTTTTATTGCACTGATCCCTAAAAGGATGTAGTTGTATCTTTTGAATATTTTTTCCCCATGTTTTATTCAAAATTATTTCTAATGTGATAACAAATTGATAGAAGGAGGGTTTCTCCGATTACATCTCTCAATAATAATTTTACCTTATTACCATTAGGAAAATCTAGATGACATTATCATGTTATTGAAGAGGGAGTCCATACAGGTTGCTTGATTTTAATTTGAATTTGTGGAAAACCTGTGAGCCGTTTAGAAGCCAACGTTTTGGACTAACTTGGTGAGTCCATCATCAGGGCAATGAGATAGTATTTGAGAAGAGAGAATGAATTTCATGGCTCAAGAAGAAGTCCACTTAAATTAAATCAAAGAATCTATAAGTAATAGTTTTGAAGATAACCTCTATAAAGTGTTAGCGCTTGGAATTCACCTAGGCTGAGATAGACAAACTCTCAAGGCTACATCAAACCATTTCACCTCGTAGCTAGCCCTACGAGGTATGAGAAGGCTCTCTCGGGTCAGATTCGGTAGATCTTTCAATATGATAAGCTGACCAATTAGGAATAAAGATTTTAGGCTAGTAAATTGATAAGGGGGGTTGATTTAAAGATTTTTGGTTTTTTGGTGGCAATTGGAGGGAGTGCAATTCAGGGTGCGGGGATTGAGCACAGTTTTTGCAGGGGGATCTTTGGGGCAAGGTAGGAGTGAGCGCTGATGCCTTAATCTGAGATGAATGATCAGGGATGATAGAGAAGGAGATAAAGAGGGCAAACAACCATTTGA
>APFE030347151.1:0-11277 GCA_000404065.3 Pinus taeda
CTTTCCTTGGGGCATCAGTTACTAATAATAATGCTCTACTATGCCCTTTGAATTCCTTCAAAATAATTTTTCAAACCATGCTTAAGCAAAAATTTAAAAAAATCTACACACCTTTTTTCACTTTGTAGGAGCTTGATATTGCCTCTAATGTATCTCTGTAATTTTGGATCATCCAGTTCTGAAACTGTGATCTGCAGCAGCCCTCTATATCCTCTTTCTAATGCCACCATTCTTATCCAAATTGGACTCTCCAAGGAAGATTTAAGCCAAATCTCCCACAGTGACCTGATTATAGACTAGTTCAGTAGAGTGAACTTGTATTACATGCCACGTGTCCCTGTTTTGACCTTTGGCTCTAAAAAAATATAAAGAAACTACAGTCTGTCCTCTTTCTATACCTTATTACGAAACTTCAATTCGATGCTCAGAGAGAAAGTTATGAAAATTTTCCCTAGGTCACATGTTTGGAATGTAATTCAGGAGTTTGCAAAAAGACCAACTTCCTCAAATCATATCTCTGCAAATATAGCGCAAAAATCTCTAAAATTCGGACCCAAGGTTCAGTGCGATTTCATCTCAAATAGGTTTTTTTTTTCTTTTGAAACATTGTAGAAAAAATTTATAGTGAAAATTCCATGATGACCTATTTGGAGCAGCGAAACCATAGAATCCAAAGCTCTGATACCAAACGTTATGAAACCAGCTCACAAAAAGATAGAAAATATAGATCAATTCCTTAGAATTCAGCCTCTTCAAAGGGGAAAACTCCTTTACATTACACAAATGAATGATTCTTTGATGATTCAAATGACAAAACCTCCTTTCTATATATAGGAGTCTAAGGAGTCACAATATAACCTGGCTGACCTAACAATAATACTATAAAGGCACAAAAAGAACAATAGAGGGATTCTATGGGGCACAGTAATAACAATAGTAATGGGTAATCACTAGTATTATAGGGACCTAACATAGAGACAGCCTCAGATTGCTTACAATGCCAGTGCCTGGGCACATCTAGATTATGTGTGTCTCAAATGATTCTCAGGAAAATGGAATACAATATATATATATATATCATATATATACTATAAAAATATATATATAATATATATATATATATATAATGGAATGGGTTGGTTCATTCATCCAAAGGTATAAGTCATGAATTTCTGTTATTTGTTCACATACACAAATCACATAAATATATGTATAAAACAGTGGAGGTCGAGTAGTTCAAGGACTTACAGTTTAATAAGCTTTGCAAAGTAATGAGAGAGGATAAAGATAAGGAGTAGCCCATCACATAGAGCTTAAAGCGTCAAGAATTCTACACTTATCACATAGATCTTGATGGATCAAGAATTTCTACACAAATCTAAGTTACAGGTAGATATAATGGACAAAAGAGAGAGTGAATACTAGGATTCATGTAGTGCATTTTTAAATATATAATCTCAATAATCCATATAGGCACATGCATTAATAAGTCAATACAAATGAATAAGAGAGGAAGTATGAAATATTTCTAGCAGCTATGATTGCATGAATTCATAGAAGAAACATGAACATAATGGGTTTTAACAGAAGGATAACATACTGTCATACTAGAAGGGGGAATCACCATGATTTCTTTGATATTCTGAAAGATCTGTATTATAAATTCATACAGTCTGAAAATAACATGTAGTGTTTTCTTTAATATTTTTGAACCTTTATAAAGTGTCGCTTTCCCCTATTTATCTGGAGAGGGGGAGCATTGAACATTCATTACAACAAAATATCTTCATTCAAGTCTCAGCTATTAGGTTAACTAGCTGTCTCAGCCAGGGATGTCTCAGTGGCCCAAAATCATTACAAAATAGTAATTGCCTCATTAAAGGGTGACACATTACAGAATAACAAATCAGTCAACAATAAGATGAAAAATGTTAATAAAATATCTCCATGCCCATCCCTTTGATCACTTCTGCTTCAAGTTGTAGTTTTGTCATGATATGGCCTCCTGTGTTACTCAACCGACTCCCTTCATTTCTGCCTTTACTTCTTGAACCATTCATCCTTCAAAGAAGGTAGTGGGCAATATCAATTTCATGCGTAGTACTGAAGCAGAGGACCCTGGGTGGTACTTCATCTTCCCTCTATATGGGGGCACCATGCTGGATAATCAAGTATTCCCGAGCTACCAAGTCCTTGTTTACTTTTTTCATCTTCAACCCTGGTTTCGTGTCATAGAGGGCCTTTTTGGATCAGCTCATGCTGGTTTTGAATGATTTATCTTCCTTATTAAATGCCACAATTTCTGACCCACCGCGCCTTTAAAGTTCTATATGTTGGAAATAATACTGAGAGGGGGGTTAATCAGTATTATTAGATCAATAATTTTATTTCCCAAATAGATTATATACGCTACTTCAGTGAAGTGAACTAGCCTGTACACGCGACTGTGCTTAAAGAAACAAACGTATATGTAGAGAACTTGTGATTTAGATAGTTTATCATGTGTTGAGCTTAAACCAGTATATCAGAGATTTATTAGACAGTGCAGAAAAAGAAAAATAAAGCATCACACATAAGCAGCACACATGAACACCAAGATTTAAGGTGGAAACCCAATGTGGGTAAAACCTCCTGTTTCTATCATCTTTGTCTTCTTTAATAATAAGAAAATTTGTTTACAATCTTGTACTGGTGTAGACTCATACCAGTATTTAGGCTTCTACATGCAAAATGTTACAACCTTCTCTCATTTTCCAGCTTCTACTGGAAGGGAGCTACGACCCCCTAGCTCTTGTACTAGCAAATAGGTTTACTAGTATGTAAGTGCCAGCCTACAGAAAACTCCACTCTTCCACCAGGGACTACGTTTCATGAATTTTCATACTGGATACTCCTGGATCACGACACCACAAACTGAAGGCCAAGTTTCATCAAATTTTCACACTGGACCCATTAAAGCCTTTTAAACTTAAACTGCATCAACCAGTATTTAGTTAATCTGAACAATCAGATCACTGACACCAGAACTCTATGCTAAATCCAGAACCCTGCATCATCATCCAGGACCAACTGTAACCTCAAAAATCATGCATTAGAGTGTATACACTACTTGGATGAGCCCAACCTGCATGTATACGCTACTTCCTTTAATCCAACCTACGTATATCTCTAAAGATACTAAATCATACACTTTTGAGCCATAAGTTGTACCAATTAGTGACATTATGAAGATCTATTGTCATATTACATAGTTCAAAACATATAGCAGCAAGGATCACCCTTCCTTCTTAATCAATCAATCAATCAGACTCAATTTCCTTATAAAATAGTACTACGTTCAGATCTAAGAGGACTTCATTGATAGACAACAGTAAAACAATAGAATTTGATCAGGTAGATCAGTCAGATTTAAACAAAAGATTTTATTTTTGTATACACTACTTGGAAGAGTCGAACCTGCATGTACACGTGCTTTAGCCGAGACGAACCTGCATACAAATCTGCAAATTTTGACTCAGAACTTTGCTACAATTCCAGACCTCAGACAAACCGAGATCATGATAGATAACAAATAGAACAGGTGCAAAACATCAGATTTGGTCACAACCAATATCAAACCATTCAAGAATAAGTCATTTCAAGTCTCATGATTCCTGATCCAACGTTGAACTCAAGGTGCACATGCATATTTTAGATCCAGTCCCAAACACAACCTTGCATCATAATATATACTTCAGATAGAATTATTCCTTAGAATCTCATTGCTTGCACACTTTGGCCTAATGATCTTCTCCTCCTTATATACTCTTAGTCCTTTCTCAATACCTTGGACCAAAACCACTTAGGATCAATACCTTGGACCCAATACCTAGGGTCAATACCTTGGACCAAATGCCTTGGACCAATTACCTTGGACCAAAATACCTTGGATCAAATACCTTGGACCAGAAACATGGTTTTCCAACATGTACATGCTTTTCCTCCTGTGAAAGTGCGTGTATATGTTATAATCCACTTTTTTTCTGTTAAACCACGTGTATACCCACCTTGGACAAAGTGAATTAGCGTATACCTCTCTTTCTTCATTCTTTGGAGTCTAATATGTAATAATTTGTTGTTGACCTACTACACTGTGAACTTTCATCTAAGTGAATTTCCATCAAGGACAATACTTGTATCATAATGCCAACAATCTCCCCCTTTGGACTTGATGGCAACAACAACACCAAGACACTCTCACCCTTTGACATCAAGGGAAAATGGGGGACCAAGATATTCTCTCCCCTATGTTGTTCATGCTCCCCCTGAGTACATGTTGAATTCTCTAATTGAACTCCCCTTTGTACATATTGAGATGCACTGAAACCATCGATGCTCCCCCTGAGCACAAGCAAAGTTTGCAAAAATATTCTCCAAAAGAATAAGATGACTCTATAACTCAACTATGTGAGTATGACCTTCCTATCACAAATGACGCATACATACATCCATCTCCCAACCAAGTGGGGATATACCAAATTTGACTCATCCACCCATGCAAAGTGGGGATACAAATTACATCATTTGTCCAATAGGACTCATTCAAATGTATGAGAAGACATATCACACCCTAGACTTTTACATGACTTAAGCAACAAAAAGTATAAATATCTGAAGCCATAGCTCGACTCAGCAACCATAATGCCAGCAATGCAGAATGCAAGTGAATGCTAATTCCCCCTCAACCTGTGCTACCTGTGCATTTTTAACAAGTCAATGATCAATTATTATTTGTCAGATAGATAAAAATTAATGAACAGAGCATATCAATTGACTGTAATCATCAACATCAAATAGAGAACACATATCAGAGCCTGCCCCACTATTTTTCTTGTTTGAAAAACATATACGCTCCTTTACCCACAGAAACTCGTGTGTGTACACGACTATACTTCATGAAACATGCATATAACAACATTTCTATGAAAAATTAGATTTAACAGTAGGATGATGCAGCAACTAATCCCATCTTTTGTCTGAGATATTCAAATGTTTCTCTGGCCAGTGTTTTAGTGAATATATCAGCAACCTGTCCTTTGGAGGGAACATACTCCAATTTGACCTTTTGTTGAAGCACTTGTTCACGTAGAAAATGGTATTTGATGGGTATGTGCTTGGTCTTGGAGTGCATGACTGGATTCTTTGGAATATTGATGGCACTTGTATTATCACATAGAATGGATATGAGTGGAGTATATGTGATCTTAATGTCTTGCAAGGTTTGCATCATCCAAAGTAGTTGTGTACAGCAAGATGCAAGCAGCCACATATTCTGCTTCAACTGTGGATAAAGCAATTGAACTTTGTTTCTTGTTGAACCAAGAAACTAACCTAGAACCCATATAGAATGCACCACCACTAGTGCTTTTTTTGTCATCAACACTTCCTGCCCAATCTGCGTCTGGATATGCATGAAGAGTAAGATTTGCATCTCTAGGATACCATAAACCAAAGTCCTGAGTTCCTTGAAGATATTTGAAAATTCTTTTGACTGCCTGAAGGTGTGATTCCTTTGGATTTTCTTGGAATTTCCAACTAGTCCTACTGCATGCATGATGTTAGGTCGGGTACCTGTTAGATAAAGAAAATTGCCAATCATGGATCTGTAAGTTGGTTGATGTACTGTTGCTGATTCATCATTTGAGCTGATACTACATCCTGTTACCATTGGGGTACATACATGTTTAGTATCCTCCATTCTGTACCTTTTCAAGATTTGTTTGAGATATTTGGTTGTGAAAGAAAAATACCATATTTATTTTGTTGAACTTCTAGACCAAGAAACTAGGTAAGTTCACCAAGCAAGGACACTTCAAATTCTTGTTGCATTACTGAAGCAAAATTCTGACTCATGGATTCTTCATTGCTACCAAAAATGATATCATCAACATAAACAATAATAATTAGCAATTTATCAGTTTCAATCTTTGTATATAGATTTCTATCTGCTGAATCTTTTGTAAAACCTTGTTGGTGTAGATATTTGTCAAGGCGTTAATACCAAGCCCTTGGATCCTGTTTCAGACCATAGAGGGCATTTTTGAGTATGCATACAAGTTTTGCATCATTTCCAAGAATGAATCCCTCTGGCTGTTCAATATAAACTTCTTCTTCTAAATCTCCATTTAGGAAGGTTGATTTTACATCTATTTGGTATACTTTGAATTTTTGAAAGTTAGAAAGAGAAAGAAACATCCTCATGGCTTCAAGTCTGGCAACAGTTGCAAAAGTTTCTTCAAAATCTATACCTTCTTGTTGAGCACACCCTTTACAAACAAGTCTAGCCTTGTTTCTAATGACTTCTCCATTTTCATTCAGCTTTTTTTTGAATATCCATTTAGTTCCTATAATATTTTTATCATGAGGTCTAGGAACTAATTCCCAAGTATCATTTTTTTCAATTTGCTCAAGTTCTTCATCCATGGCTTTGCCCGAACATTCATCTTTGCATGCTTCTTTTACATTTTGAGGTTCGGTGGAGGATAGTAATGCTAAATAGCTTGAGGTCCCTATAATAGTTCTTCTTGTCTATACACCACCCTCTTTTTCCCCTAAAATTTGAGTTTCTGGATGATTTTTCCTAACATACCTAGACAGAGTCTTTTCTTCTACAATTATTTCTTCTTCTGGTGCTTCATTGGTTTCTTCTTCAACATTATTTTGATTTGATGTGGGAAAATAATCCCCATCTTCTTCATTGTCATAATCTTTTGTTGATTCTATCTATTTTGGATTTTTTCATGATTCATCAACTACAACATCAATGCTTTCAACAATTTTTCCAAGTCTTCTATTATAACATTTATATCCTTTACTTATAGAAGAATACCTTCATCTTCTTTAGGTTCAAACATACCAAGTTTTTCATCATTCCTTTTGATATAACATTTGCTTCCAAAAACTTTAAAGTATTTTATAGTAGGAGCCTTAACATACCAAAGTTCATGTGGAGTTTGAGTGATGTTTACCCAAACATTTGCTTGGTTGAGAATAGTTATAGAAGTGAATGCAGCTTCACCCCAGAAGGTTGCAAGAGTTCCAGATTCATCTAGCAAAGCTCGAGCCATTTTTTGAACTATTATGTTCATTCTTTCTACCACACCATTTTGCTGAGGAGTCCTTGTGGTGGAGAATTTCTTTTTTGTTCCCTGTTGTTCACAAAAGTCAAAGAATTCGTCCGAGGTAAATTCCCCTCCTCGATCAGATCTGAGGCATTTGATTTTTCAATCTGATTCATTTTCAACCAAAGCTTTGAAGGCTTGGAACTTTTCAAAATCTTCATCTTTATGCTTTAGGAGACCTATCCAACACATTATGGAAAAATCATCAATGAACAAAATAAAGTATTCTTCTCCATGAGGTGACTTTTTCCTTGATGGTCCACATAAATCACTATAGACAAGTTCAAGAGGCTTACTAGATGAACCTTATTTTTCCATGAAGTGAACTCTAGTTTTCTTGCCGATTTGACATGGTTTGCATATTGTATATTTTGGGATGCTAATATCTAGAAGATCACGAACAACCTTGAATCTGCATGCTTTTATTATTTGAGAAAAGCTTATATGTCCCAATCTTCTATGCCATAGCCAGTTTTCATCCATTTTTCTTAGATAGTATTTTTTTTGTCCTTCCTTGAGTATGTATAAGTTGTTTGGAGTTCTTGTACCTTTGATCACGATCTCTCATGTATCAAGCTCACGAACAACACATCCATTTGATCGAAACACCACTTCATTTCCTTGATCACACATTTGACTGACACTCAACGGGTTATGCTTTAAACCGTCTACATACATAACATTTCCATCTTTAACCTTTTCTTTCAAGAAAACAAAGCCTTTACCTTTTATGATAGCAGGAGTGTCATTTCCAAATGAGACTTTCTTTTCTTTTTCTAAGGCATTATATGCGTGAAGTTTTTCTTTGTCTTCCATCATGTGTTTTGGGCATCCACTATCGATGTACCAGTGATTTTCTTGTCCTTCTACATACAAGTCTATACCACATCATTCTATTTGAGATTCTTTCCTTCTCCATATATTGGGATTTAATGGAGTTTTCTCCTTTTGAGATGTTTTCCCAAATTTGCTCCTACATTCAAATTCTTCATGACCAAAGTTGTTATAGATTGAGCATTCTATTTCATTTTCAAGAAGAGGAAAGTTATTATAGGAGCTTTTCTTGATCCCTGTTACAATCCTTTGATTTCGTGCTTCTCTAGTCATGATGGTTTTTTAAGCAACACATTGAGCAACTTTGTGTCCAAAATTATGACATGAAAAACATTGCCCACTAAAGAAGTTCCTACGACTATTGAATCTATTGACCTGGTGATTGTAGTTTCTATTAATATTCATCTTTGGAGAAAATTGAGTATGATTTACTTGAGGTTGGTTGTGGCTTCTACTCATTCTTGGAGTAAATTGAGTCTGATTTAAATGGTGATCTGCTTTATGCCTTTGTTGATGATTGTCATACTATTCATTAGTGTTTTATGCATGAAGATAGCTTTTGGTGGAGGTTGATGGCTTCTATGATTGAGATGCTTCTTCAGTATATCCGCGCCCTATCTTTATCAGAGGAGAACACTGAACTTTGATAATTTCATTTAAAGTTTCTATTCCTTTAGCAAATCTAAGATTAAGCGATTTCGTTTTCTCAAGATCTTTTCTTAGACCCACAATTTCACATTCAAGTTTTTCATTGTGTTTTTCTTTTTCAGCAAGTTGGTATGTCAAGGTATCTATAATCATATTATTTTCTTCTAAACAAATTTTGATTTTAGATATTTCTTCATGAAGGTCTTCCTCTTCTAAAGCATCCCAAAAATTGTCATCATCATAAGCCATGAGAAGTTTGTAATCTTGTCCAGTTTCATCTTCATCACTATTAGATAAACCATCACTATCTTCACGAGTATAGTAACTCCTTTTATTCACTACTTGTTTTCTATTCCCTTTTGCATATTCCTTTACTTTTTCAATTTATTTTTATGAGGACATCTGGTAGCATAATGACCGACTCTTCCACAAGAAAAGCATTTGAAGGGTAACTTACCTCTAAAATTTCCAGAACCCTGTTGAAGCTTTTTGACAAAATTTACCTCATCTTCTTCTTCTAAAATATGTCCTGATTCATTGTGTTCTTCCTTTCCTTTTGCTGAAGCTTTTAATGCGACTTCTCTCATATATGATGGTCCTTCTTTTCTCATCTCAAAGGCAGCTAAGATCCCATGAAGTTGCATCATAGTGATATTCTGCAAATCTTGTTTTTCTTCTATGGCAGACACTTTGGATTCAAATTTAGAAGACAAGGATATCAAAACTTTCTCAACTAAGGTAACTTCCTTAATTTCTTCATCCAAATTCTTCATACAATTGACAACCTCATCTATACATATGAAGTAACTGGCTATGCTTTCATCACTATGCATATTAAGAGTCTCATATTGAATTATGAGAGTTTGAAGCTTAGCACATTTTACCTAAGAGTCTCCTTCATAGCTCAGAATGATTTTGTCCCATATTTCTTTGGCTGATTGATCTACATGACTTTGACAAACTTTGATTGTGACAGACTTCCCAATAAAGTATTGACAACTTTGGCATTGGTTTCATATTTCTTTTTACCTACCGTGTTGAGATTGCAACAAGATGATGGAGCTTAGTGAAAAGAGTCGCCTTCACTAAGTGGGCCCGCAGGCTATTTTTGGCGCAAGTCTATTTTTAGACTATGTCTATTTTTAGACATATGGATCATGTCTATGGATTGCAGGTTGCTGTTTATGGATGATTGATCAAGTTGGAAAAATAGATGGACTTCTATTTTTGATGAAGTGTGAGTGATCACAGTGTGAGTGATCAAGTCTATTTTTAGACTGGCTGTCAAAAATAGAAAAGTCAAATATTATTATCTCACAATAATATTTGGACTATAAACTTTGTCTTATTCTCTTGGAGCACTTCAGTTCGAGCTACGGATGTGGCACATGCAATTGCATGAAGGAAATACGTGGTTCTTATGGGTTAGTTGAATATTTGCATGCATGACTTCAGTTAGAACTCAAGTGAGTTGAGTTTAGTGGACTGGAGGTGCAGTTGATGGAGTTGTGTTCAGTTTAGCTTTGTTAAACTGGTTGTATTTAGTCTAACTGGCGAATAGACTAGAGATGAGTTGGGTGAATTAGTTATTAATTAATTCACAAGTTATTAACTCATAATACAACTAATGAATACATCAGTTAACTCAGTTGCATGTCAGTGCATGTTCAGTTCAGCAGGGACAGGTGTTAGAGAATCAGATTGCTATCAGTTGTGACTATAGTTGTGCACCAGATCTTGCACAAATCAGGGGATTGAGTATGCCAATGAGTTTTCCCACATTGTAGCTTGTTCTCACGTGATTTAGCCAAGGAAAGACGTGGCTGCCTTGGAATTATCACCGGTTCTTGTGCAGGTATTGAGCAGCGGAGGCAGGCAAGCAGCGGAAGAGATTTGAGCCAGTGATTGATTCAGATCTGAGCTGTATTGTGTGTAACAGGTGGAGCTGGTACTGGATTGCTTGTGATAAGAATTGTACTGTGTAATGTTACATGACTCAATCATTAATATACAGATAGTTGGGGTTTATAGCGAGATGCTTTCCCCGGGATACATACTGTGTTAATGTGTGAATGCTCTTGATGTTTTATTGTTATTGATGCTGCTATATTGATGATCAACGTAGAGGAGCTTATGTATTGTGTATGTTTTCCACAATAGTACATGATCGGGATAATCTCTGTTGAATATGTGTTAAATTATTCAAAATTTCTACATGGTATCAGAGCTGTTGATCATCTGATCTACTATTCAGGAAGTGTTTACATTCTATTTCTTCAGGCAGAGTCTGTAATCGGGCCAGGTAGCCTCTGGATTCATCCTTCTTTTGGAAGGTGAGATATCTTGTGAATGCCCATACAGTCGATCTCTGTACAAGAAATATTGTGTTCTCACGAATCTTAGATCCGAGGCGGTTGAGTTGGTTGCTGGTGGAATTCGAATTTGCAGCAGTATTTTCTTGGTGACAACGCAGCAATGTCTTTCAACGGATTGCGATTGGAGTATGCTCTTGAGGCAGCTCAAACTATATTGCATGGAAGGACAGGATGGAGGTAGTATTGGATGATAATGGGCTGAAGGAGTTCATAGATATGGATATCCCAAAGCCTACTGATGCTACTCAAGCTGATGCTTG
>APFE030347157.1:0-55827 GCA_000404065.3 Pinus taeda
AAATATAAAATATAATTTATTAATTGAGTCCACTATGACAATTTGGTTTGAATTGAAAAGCTGCAAAGCATGATCATTAATATGAATATCATTTGACATTATCCAAATTTATAATATCATATAAAATAATAAATTTAAAATTCTAATTCAGCTTGGTCAAATTCTAATTTAGATTTTGGTTAGACAGAGGGAGAGCTTCAGCTTGAAAAGGTAGCCACTGAATTCTGTGAAAAGGTAAATGAACAGATCAGGAACATTGCATTGGCAGTAGAAGGGGCAACTACAATGGGTTGTCTAGCTGTATTGGATCCAATAGCTAG
This sequence comes from Pinus taeda, assembly GCA_000404065.3. NCBI lineage: Eukaryota > Viridiplantae > Streptophyta > Pinopsida > Pinales > Pinaceae > Pinus > Pinus taeda. Next base: position 321 of record APFE030347157.1, read on the forward strand.
AAAGTTTGTTATATTATATATAATATAGACAGTACACCATATGCTGAAAGAAGAGTTTTAGTTCTAGGAGAGATGAGAAGATCACATGAAAGAGTTTCTAACAGTTTACTATCAAATGACATTTACTGCAGGATGACCATCTGCGAACCAACTTGGGTGACCAACGATGGCATGGATAATTTGTCTACCTTATTAGAGCAATGCCATGCAGTTCAAACTTCAAACTAGCAGTGTATTTCAGGGGTGAAAATAATTTTCAGACCTGAGAATTCAAGCTGAGCAACTGTGCTCTGTGTAAATTTTGTAACTGTATAAATTCATATATAACGACAGTTCCTGAGATTTCTTGCTGCCCATAGTATTTTGTCATGCTTGCAGTAAATGCATGTTAGTCTATAGTCCACCCAATTATTTCCCACATGACATAGGTGCTGCTTCCATAGTTTTTATGTCAAATGTCATGCAAATTAAAAACACAAACTAAATGTCTCATATTCTTTGCCTGTCACTCCAGTTATCTCCCCACTGTAATCCAGCCATCACTTGAGAAAAAAAGGAGAAGTTTTAAAAGGGAAAATTCATGTACGTGCTATATGGTCCAACAAATTTCCATGATACTGACCCTCTAAAATAACGCTTGTTGAAACCAAAAGACAGCACAAGACGTTATCCCCATATAGAACATGAGTAGCTTTGTACCACTTTAGGTCTATTAAATCGTAAACTATTAGCAAGGCCATTTTTTTGGGAGCGTGGGGAAACGTCCCCTCAGGGAAGGGAAACGTTTCCCTGGCACGTCCCCCTGAGTTTCCTCCATTTTGGGAGCGTGGGGAAACATCCCCTACTCGTCCCTAAGTCCCCGGAGCGCGGGGGAGCGAGGAAACTAGACCCCTAGGGGGGGGGGGGGGAGGTGGGGGGGGGGCGAGTCCCCGTGGAACACTGTTATTTTGTAGTTCAAGAGTGAAGAGTTTAATCATGAGTTGGACAACTTCAAGTGCAGAATGTGAGTCATAGAGTTCTTTCAGTTTTTGTAGGGCTTCATATACCATGTCAGGCTGCTTTCGAACTTATTTGAAACAGGCAGCAAACATATTTATTTGAAATATTCAAAGCAGCATTCGAACATTGGATCGTATACCATTCAGGCATACCATGTCAGGCTGCATTCGAACTTATTTAAAACAGCAGCTTCAAAACGTATTTCAGGCAGCATTTAAAACAGTGGTGATACCGCTTCCACTCATCACGCTTGGGCTCATCACGCTTTCAGGCAGCATTTAAAACAGTTGTGATACTGCGTGGGCTCATCACGCTTCCGCTGCTGGGCTCATCACGCTTCAACACCGTTAATGGTGGTATGTCGACTCAACAGAGTTTAATCGGTGGAGGGTAGTATAATAGTTCACCGAAAAGCAGCAAACGTATATGAAACAACAACAAACGTATACCATTCAGGCAGCATTCGAACCGGCAGCAGCAAACGTATATGAAACGGCGTTCAATTCAAGCATTCAATGTAACACCGCAATGATACACAGTCAATTCAAGCGTTAACCAAGCAACAAGGAGGAGCAGTCAGGCGTTGAGGCAATGAATCACAACGCAGAGGACAGAGGCGTTGAGGACAGTGCTCAGGTCAGAACGACAGAGGACAGCGCTCAGTGGATAGTGCTCAGACCAGCGTACAGCCCACAGTAGCAAAAATGAAGGGAGTTACAACTTATTTTGAGAACTGGCTCTGATACCATGTCAGGCCAGGCAGTAACTCTCCAAAGGAAGAAAAACTGATTCAATTCATTTCATTAGGTATGCTATTGTTATATACAAAAGGGTGTGACTGCTCAGTTCATCTCCTGATGACTGTTCACATTCCTAATTTAACTATTTACATAAATTCACCCAATCGTGAGGATTAGGTGTCAACAACTGCTAAGGAAATTCTCTGTTGGGTAGGCCAGTTTCAGCACCCAGATTGTACTCTGATACTGCTTAATAAGAAAACCCTCAAATAGTTGCACCGGTTTTCCCGCATTAGGTTTTGCCGGGGACATTGGTCCAAAAATAATGGTGTCATGTGGTGTGTTTGTTCTTGTTTCTTTTAGTTGTTGATCTGTAATATGTTGAGCATGCACCGGTGTTTATTTTCAGTATTTACTTTGTAAATAACTGGTTAAAGGAAAATAACAAGTAGGTAGAAATAAATCAGAAAAAGTGCATGAAGAGTTTCTAAACTAAGTAAACTTAGAAACTTCAACATCGTATCAGAGCGTGATTGCAGATCACAAGAGGACTAAAAGACATCAGTCGAGCAGAGCAATAGCAACAGAAAACAGTTGTCCCGAGGTGACAGAAGTTGTTTCTAATAACGCAGAAGCCAAGCAGTGTGACGCAGAGCCATCCAGAGCCACGCAGAAGAAGTCGGGAATTGCGCAGAGCCTCAGAGAGCCCAGCATTGCTGACGCAGAGGGCCAGAGGGCTGACACAGACCCATCTGGGGTGACGCAGAGCTAGTGTGGGGCAGAGAGGGGCTGACGCAATCCACAGAGAGGCCGTTGCTGGAGTCTAGAACGCTGCAGAAATATTGCAGAGTGGAGCTGGTGAGGTACTGTAGTCAGAACAGTACCTGACAGAGTAGGGACCAGAGGAGTTGTTACCGAGGGTTTCTAGCCGAGGAACCTGGATCAGCAGTGCAGTTGCACAAGACGATCAGAGTAGGGGGGCATCTCGACAAGTGGCAGAAGGATTTCCAATAGAGAAATCAGCACTCAGGAGTCCAGAAGAGAACTTCCAGACGGGAAGTAGAGACTCAGAGGAGTCGAACAGAGAACTTCCAGGAGGGAAGTAGAGGAGCGTCATGGCACTACACAGGGTAAGAGCCCAGGATAGACTGGATGGAGCATCGAACTTCACAATCTGGAAGGCCAAAATCTTATCAGTGCTTGACAAGAATCGTGTCAAGAACTTTGCCTTGAAGGTTATAGCTTTCCCAGTCAACCCCAATGATAACGACAAGTACGAAGAGGCGATGGCAAGGGCCAAGTGCATTATCCTTGATGGGGTCAAGGATCATGTGGTACCACATATAGTCGTGAAAGAAACGGCAGTTGAGATGTGGGAGGCTCTCAAGAACATGTACCAGCATACTTTTGTGCAGAGAAGAATGTTGCTCGAGAACTAGATGAGGTCATATCAGATTAAGAAGGGTCATTTGATCGACACCTTCTCGGAGGGCTGAATGAGATCCGAGACCAGTTGACTGCTATAGGAGCGACACCGGATCAAGAGCTTATGGTGAGGACAGCCCTGAATATTATCTCAGAAGATTAGGAAGTGTTTGTCCAGAGTATCTTGGGCAGAGGGACTCTCCCACCCTGGGACGAGATGTGGGCAGCTCTTCGCCAAGAAGAGATCAGACGGCAGTCGAAGACATGTAGCAGCGACAAAGGGATCAAGGTCAAGCAGGAGGAGAAGGATGTGGCCCTAGCATCTGAGGGAAAGCAAGAGAAGCGAAAGAAGAAAGATCTCTCCAAGATCAAGTGCTTCCACTGTGGGTAGATGGGTCATTATGCAACCCAGTGCCCAAGGAAGAAGAGTAAGGGAGAGTCATCCGAGACTAAGGCAGCGCCAGCACGGGCAAAGAAGGAAGTTTTGACAGACAATGATTGTGACATGAGCGCACATGCGCCACTTGAGCGGAAGTGGGGAGACCTCGAGCTGTAGTCAAGCGGACTACAGGCGATGAGGGGCAGGATCCTCGAGGTACCCAGCCTCTTGGATTAGACTTTTCTATGGGAGCCCTGACTAGGAGTAGCAAGACTGGCTGACTGGGTAGAGACGGATGCAGATGGAGCGGCAGAGAGAGCTATAGTGCAGGAGTCCCGAGATAGTGCAGAGCTAGCAGGCTGCAGCAGTGCGAGAAGCACAGGAGTGTTGCACCAATGCAGGAAGGCACAACGAGGTGTGCAACGGTGCGAGATGCAGGGAGTTTTTGCAGCAATGCAGAGGTCAGAGGTAGGGAGCACTTTTAAGCGGCAGAGGGAGCTTCAGCATCAGTGGGTGTTTCTAGCCCAACAGGATGGTCATTTGGGAGATCAGTTACTTACTTCTTAGTAACTGAGTTGCAGTGCAGCAGTGGGCAACACGATGCAGCATGATGAGAGGAGGTGCAGTGCGGATGCAATGCTGGGAGAAAGGACTAGCAGTAGCACGAATGCAGAGGGAGCTATCGTACAGATGCAGCAATGGCAGTGGCAGAATCATGGGTAGCAGTACAAGATGCAGCAGTGCAGAGGATCTTGGGCGGGAAGGCCTAGCATCAACACAGGTATTGATGTCGGATGATCAGAGTAATACTCAGTGAGGAGTATTGCTAGAGCACAGTCCTCGCTAAGAGGGAGTGTTGATTTGGGGTAGCATCGTATGTGCTCTAGCCACGAAATTTGGTGGAGAGGTTAGAGCACATGAGATCTCCAATACCCAGAAAGGATTTGGGCAGATTCTAAACAGATCAAGAGATATTAAAATAATTAATGTTTTTAATGGAGTCCCTAAGTCTAAACTTAGGGAAAATAAAATATTAATGTATATTAATATGAATCTGTGTTATAATGGTCTAAAAGACATGGATCAAGCCAGATCTAATCTTAGCCGTTGATTAGGGACTTAATATCGGTCGTTGAGATGTCAATAGGAAAAGTAGAAGAAGAGGCTTGAGGGTCACTTGGAGAGGACAGCAGATGATCAGTGATTCTATTCTCTAGAGCGGGGTTTGCTAAGAGAGATAGAATCAGTGATCGGGAGAGCAGTTGAGGGGCATTGAGTACAAAAAAACAGAGAAGACAAAGATTGTGAAGGGAGAGCAGCGCAGCAGCCAAGGAGAGAGACGCAGAGCCAGCAAGGGCTCACGCAGGGCCACGCAGAACCAACCAAGTGTTGTGCAGAGCACCAGAGAGGCCAGCGTGTCTGCACAAAGCCCAAAAAGCTGACGCAGGGCCTCCTAGGGCTGACGCGGGCCAAGAAAGGCTAACGCAGGGCCAGCGTGAGGCAGAGAGGGGCTGACGCAGTCCAGATTAGGCAAACGCTGGGGTTGTAGAGCAATTTTGTGCTGAGGAACTGCCGGAAGGGTTTTCCGGGGTTTCAGCCAGGAGATTTCTCTCAAACTGTGAGGTATAGCTGCTAAGGAAATTCTCTGTTGGGTAGGCTAGTTTCGGCACCCAAATTGTACTCTGATATTGCTTAATAATAAAACCCTCAGATAGCTGCACCGGTTTTCCCGCATTGGGTTTTTCCGGGGACATTGATCCAAAAATAATGGTGTCATGTGGTGTGTTTGTTGTTTCTTTTAGTTGCTGATCTGTAATATGTTGAGCATGCACTGGTGTTTATTTCAGCATTTACTTTGTAAATAACTTGTTAAAGGAAAATAACAAGTAGGAAGGAATAAATCAGAAAAAGTGCATGAAGGGTTTCTAAACTAAGTAAACTTAGAAACTTCATCATGGTATCAGAGCATGATTGCAGATCACAGGGGGACTAAAAGACATCAACCTAGCAGAGCAATAGCAGCAGAAAACAGTTGTCCCAAAGTGACAGAATCTATTTCTAACAGTGCAGAAGCCAGGAAGTGTGACGTAGAGCTAGCCAGAACAACGCAGAAGAAGTCGAGAACTGCGCAGAGCCTCAGAGAGGCCAGCGTTGCTACGTATAGGGCTAGAGGGTTGACGCAAACCCATCAGGGGTGACGCAGAGCCAGCATGGGGCAAAGAGGGGTTGACGCAGTTCACAGAGAGGCAGTTGTTGGAGTCTACAAGGCTGCAGAAATATTGCAGAGTGGAACTGGTGAAGTACTGTAGTCAGAACAGTACCTGATAGAGCAGGGCCAAAGGAGTTGTTACCGAGGGTTTCTAGCCAAGGAACCTGGATCAGCAGTGCAGGCAGTTGCACAAGACAATCAGAGTAAGGAACATCTCGACAAGGGGCAATAGGGTTTCCAGGAGGGAAATCAGCACTCAGAGGGAGTCCAGAAGAGAACTTCCAGACAAGAAGTAGAGACTCAGAGGAGTTGAACAGAGAACTTCCAGGAAGGAAGTAGAGGATCGTCATGGCACTACACGGGGTAAGAGACCAAAATAGACTGGACGGAGCATCGAACTTCACAGTCTGAAAGGCCAGAATCTTATCAGTGCTTGATAGGAATCATGTCAAGAACTTCGCCTTGAAGGTCATAACTATCCCAGTCGATCCCAATGATAACGACAAGTACGAAGAGGCGATGGCGAGGGCCAAGTGCATTATCCTTGACGGGGTCAAGGATCATGTGGTACCACATATAGCGAGAAGGAAACGACAGTTGAGATGTGAGAGGCTCTCAAGAACCTGTACCAGCATACTTCTGTGCAGAGAAGAATGTTTCTCGAGAACCAGATGAGGTTGTATCAGATGAAGAAGGATCAATCGATTGACACCTTCCTCGGAGGACCGAATGAGATCCGAGACCAATTGACTGCTATAGGAACGACACCGGATCAGGAGCTTATGGTGAGGACAGCCCTAAACATTGTCTCAGAAGATTGGGAAGTGTTTGTCGACGGTATCCTGGGCAGAGGGACTCTCCCACCTTGGGACGAGATGTGGGCAGTGCTTCGCTATGAAGAGATCAGATGGTAGTCGAAGACAAGTAGCAGCAGCAAAGGGATCAAGGTCAAGCAGGAGGAGGAGGATGTGGCCCTAGCATCTAAGGGAAAGCAGGAGAAGCGGAAGAAGAAAGATCTCTCCAAGATCAAGTGCTTCCACTATGGGGAGATGGGTCAGTATGCAACCCAATGCCCAAGGAAGAAGAGTAAGGGAGAGTCATATGAGACTAAGGCAGCGCCAACACGGGCAAAGAAGGATGTTTTGACAAACAATAACTCTGCCATGAGTGCACATACGCCACTTGAGCGGAAGTGGGGAGACATCGAGCTATAGTCAGGCGGACTACAGGTGATGAGGGGCAGGATCCTCGAGGTACCCAGTCTCTTGGATTAGACCTTGCTATGGGAGCCCTAACAAGGAGTAATAGGACTGGCTGAGGGGGTAGAGACGGATGCGGATGGAGCGGCAGAGAGAGCTACAGTGCAGGAGTCCCGAGACAGTGCAAAGCTTGCAGGCTGCAGCAGTGCGAGAGGCACAGGAGTGTTGCACCAGTGCACGAAGGCACAACGAGGTGTGCAATGGTGCGAGATGCAGCAAGTTATTGAAGCAACGCAGAGGTCAAAGATAGGGAGCACTTGTCAGCGGCAGAGGGAGCTTCAGCATCAGTGGGTGTTTCTAGCCCAATAGGGAGGTCAGTTGGGAGATCAGTTACTTACTTCTTGTTAATTTTAGGTATGTTCTATGCTAGAGCAATTTATTTAATTTCTTTTCCATATTAGCAATCACATCAGCATAAAGTAAACTGCAGATAGAACATAAATATAAATCGCAGAAGACATGCCAAGACAAGAGGACACAAGATGTGGCACTAGCCAGGGACAAACCCCACAATGTGTGGGGAAACCCTTGATCAATTCTTCTTTTATGTTCTTCAAAGTTCAGCAGAGAAAGAGAGAGAGATAGTACAATTATAATAGAAGTCAACACTTTGATTTTTGATATCTATAGAGATCAGTTGAAGACATATTGCTTCAAATGATTCTCTAAGGTGACTTCTTCACCTATCATAGAGCTGCATCTCGTCCATTTGCTGCACCTTGTTATGCAACACCATCATGCTATCATCATGCTGCTCATGATCACTATGCTGCCCATACATCATGTTGCCCATGCATCATGCTGCCCTATTCATCAGTATACTGCTCCTTACTTAACGTGCCCATTATGTTGCATCATGCAGTCTCATTACTTATCATGTTGCCCTTTATATCATCATGTAGTCTTACTGATCATGCTGTCCATTACATTATTATGCTGCCCTTTATTAACATGCCCATTATCCCAGTGCTGTACCAAAATATCACTGAGCTGTTCTTATTGATCCAAGAGAGGTTCCAACACTGTTAGTGCAACCCTCTTGCCACTTGAATAGCTTGTCCAAGAGGCTGCACCACTGTCAAATCCATGTTGTCTAAAGTTCTTCTATGACAGCACTTAGTCACCATGAATAGCGTATAACAGTCTTCATGACCTGCATATATATGTCTCCATGATCAGCGCATAACTGTCTCCATGATCAGCGTATATGAGCAGCGTATAACTGTGGATAGATGTGATCCTCTTGACAGCAGTTAAGGCTCCTTTTAGAGCTTCATTATATAGCGTATTAAGGCAGCGTATTAAGCTTCTCCTTGCAGAGATGTATAATTTAGGACAGGTATGACTGTGTATAAGATCAGTGTATGGTTCACATTACCTCAAACTGTGTAATGTCTCCTATAGCTGAGATGAACCCTTCTATGACTGCGGCTTGATGATAGTGGCACCCTTGTCTTGCTAACCAACGTATGACAGCCCAGCGTATATATAAGACCATGATGCAGTGTATATATAAGACTGTCCAGTGATTACATTATTGCCCAGCGTCCAGCATTTATGTAAGTATATGACTGTCAAGCGTTGACATGTATGCGTTCCAATGTATGACTGCGTTTCATCCTTACCTTGTTGCCTTGACTGTGTGTTGCGTATATTTCTCCTTGTGATGTGATGAGGGCTTGACCTGCGGCTAGGGCTGAGTGTCACCATAGACTATGACTGTCCCCATGAACCATGCCTACTATTAATCTCTATGCCCAGCGTGTATCCATTTGCCAATGTCCTTCATTACAGCGTTGAATCCACTGTATCACATCTTTTATGAACTGCGTATATGAACCATATCACATCGTGTGAACTGTGTACCATCTAGTGTGTGTAGTCCATGCCTTGACTGCGTTTAACCAGCATACATCCTCATTGTTTGCCAGCGTGTAAATGTCTTCCTAGATCTGTGGCTAAGTGTCTCCATTTCCAGCGTGTACATGATAGGCCTGTATAACTGCGTTGAATATCACCTATGATCTGCGTAGAGGTATTATCAGTGTCCAGCATATCATCTTCATTGCCCCAACGTATGATATACTGTGCGTATATATTTCCATCTATGCATATATTATATGGCCAGCATAATGCTATGCGTATGGCCATCGTATAGAGATTCATTTTGAGCAGCGTATTGAGGGCTTTATCTGTGTGAGAGCTAGGGCATCATCTAGGCCAGCATATTCTCATGTTCTCTCCTTCTCCAAAAACCCAGGACGTGGAGAGGAGATCACCTCAAGAATTATGATGATGAAATGACTTCAAGTCCTCTATATTTATACTAAAACATATATAATGAATAGTCATGACGTTTGGGCTTCTTGAGCCTACGTAAGAGCTGGTCGGCTAGATAATAAAACCATAATCTAAATAAATTCATATCTCCATAAATACATATCGGAATCAGATGATCTTTGGATCAATCCTACACCTCTCGACGAGAGGGATCCAATAAAAATATCAGTTGCCATAAATAAGCTGACCCACATGGAGTTTGGCCCTAGTTGCCAATTTAACACTTCTTAGTAACTGAGTTGCAGTGCAGCAGTGGGCAGCACGATGCAGCATGATGAGAGGAGGTGCAGTGCTGGGAGAAAGGACCAGCAACAGCACGGATGCAAAGGGAGTTGCCGTACAGATGCAGCAATGGCAGTGGCATAACCATGGGCAGCAGTACAAGATGCAGCAGTGCAGAGGATGTTGGACAGAAAGGCCTAGCATCAGCACAGGTACCAATGCCAGATGATCAGAGTAATACTCAGTGAGGTGTATTGCTAGAGCACAGTCCTCGCTAAGAGGGAGAGTTGATTTGGGGTAGCATCAGATGTGCTCTAGCCACGAAATTTGGTGGAGAGGTTAGGGCACATGAGATCTCCAATACCCAGAAAGGGTTTGGGCAGATTCTAAACAGATCAGGAGATATTAAAATAATTATTATTTTTAATGGAGTCCCTAAGTCTAAACTTAATGAAAATAAAATATTAATATGAATCTGTGTTAGAATGGTCCAAAAGACATGGATCAAGCCAAATCTAATCTTAGCCATTGATTAGAGACTTAATCTCGGTTGTTGAGATGTCAACAGGAAAAGTATAAGAGGAGGCTTGAGGGTCACTTGGAGAGGACACCAGATGATCAGTCATTCTATTCTCTAGAGCGGGGTTTGCTAAGAGATAGAATCAATGATCGAGAGACCAGCTAAGGGGCATTGAGTACAAAGAAATAGAGAAGGCAGAGATTGTGCCGGGAGAGCAACGCAGCAACCAAGGAGAGAGACGCGGAGCCAGCAAGGGCTCACGCAGGGCCACGCAGAGGCATCCAAGTGTTGCGCAGAGCACCAGAGAAGCCAGCGTGTTTGCGCAGAGGCCCAGAAAGCTGACGCAAGCCAAGAAAGGCTAACGTGGGGCCAGCGTGAGACAGAGAGGGGTTGATGCAGTCCAGATTGGGCAGACGTTGGGGTTGTAGAGCAGTTTTGTGCTAAGGAACTGCCGGAAGGGTTTTTCGGGGTTTCAGCCAGGAGATTTCTCTCACACTGTGAGTTATCGCTGCTAAGAAAATTCTCTGTTGGGTAGGCCAGTTTCGGCACCCAGATTGTACTCTGATATTGCTTAATAAGAAAACCCTCAGATAGCTGCACCGGTTTTCCCGCATTGGGTTTTTCCAGGGACATTGGTCCAAAAATAATGGTGTCATGTGGTGTGTTTGTTCTTGTTTTTTTTAGTTGTTGATCTGTAATATGTTGAGCATGAATTGGTGTTTATTTTCAGTATTTACTTTGTAAATAACTTGTTAAAGGAAAATAACAAGTAGGTACGAATAAATCAGAAAAAGTGCAGGAAGGGTTTCTAAACTAAGTAAACTTAGAAACTTCAACAGAAAAGGAGAAAGATGATAAGATTAATAGAGACAGATATAATTTTCTCATCTCTATAGGGTATACACACTTTTAAAGGTTGAAATTACCTTTTATTTCAACTTCTTGACCTTTCACCTTTGTAACTTTTCGACTTCCTAGCTTGACACCTCATATGCCTACTTGTCAAACAACTATTGTATTACATTTGATTATACACAATAAATCTTATCCTACATTTGCATACTATATCTTAACAAGAAAGTGTTAAAGTTGCCCCCTATCCTCACTGTTACAGTAAGCACCTAAAGTTCATTGCTACTGGTCCTCCACCTTGGCTGTTACGTCTTTAACACGCAGAAGATAACATGTAAGCAAGTAGTTGACTTTTAGTAGTTATAAGAAGACGAAACTGTGCCAAAGTATTTGGATATGAAGAGAACCCTTGCAGGTCTTGCAGCTCATAGCCCTCACTAATTCAAGGTTATCTTTAGCAACATATCTTGGCCTATGTCTCTGGCTCTCTCTCTCGAGTGATGATCAATTTAGTCTGCTGGTAGAGGAATATGAGGAGGCAGCTTCCAGCATTACAAAATAGAAAAATCAGAATATTGCCACCTCAAAAAGTCAGAAAATTGACACAGCCCTCAGTAACTCCAAATTGGTGTTAACTTCTGTTCAGATCAGTATCCAAGGTTCTCTTATAATTTTATAAGTACCAACTGTGTTTCCTGAAAAAATCATGGGAAATGATATTATGTTTTCTCATGATTCCAAAACCCGATAAGAACCCAGAGGAAGAAATCATGTCTTGAGAGCAATCAAATGTAATCTTAGGTAAAATAAAGCATAATGCTTCTCAGAAAAATCCTGACCACAACTATGGAGAAGAGGCCTGAGAAATCATTGGCATGCATGCCTTGGGAACAAAAATTGGACCTCAGAGACTGGGATCGGGATATCAGAAGTGAGGAATCCAACAACATAAATCTTGAATCTAGTTTTGGCTCATTGTGGCGGTGGAAAATTTAACCTTTCTTCAAAATACATTTCCAAATCAAAATCTTGCCACAAAAACCAGAGGTAATGATTCTAATCTTCAATCAACACAGAAGCCAGATTGGTTGCCAAGTACAAATCAGGAAAATTGCAGGAGAAAATGTAGCCTTGATCACCATTACAGAGGCTGCCTCTATTATTTCGTGGGGAGCTGGCAGAAGCTTCAATAGGGATTCTATATTTCAATTGAATCTCCAGATCAGCAAAGCTGGTACAAGACTTTCAATATTAAAAGTTCAATATGAACACTTCCAGTATATTTATTGAACCCAATAATGGATCTTATAACTAGATTAAATACCCTCAGAACACGAAAGAAATACACACAAAAGATGAGAAAGATATTTCATTCCAATAACAGCTTACCTTCAGAACCTTCCATGCAGAAGCATGAACGTCTGGTCTCTGCATGAGAAGAAGGTAACGTAAGGCAATGACCAATAGAAAAGTAATTTCTTTACAGCACCACAATAAATTTGACACAAAAATCAAGGTGCATTATTCAGTGACCACCAATTCCAAACCTCTTTTGCAGCTTCATCTTCAAGATCGGAAGCTGCAACCCATTCTACAGACAATTTCAATGAACATGCAACACAAGCATGTAAAAGAGCCTGCAAATATAGTAAAAACAGTTCAATGGAATAATTATGTCCAAAAGAATCTATGCGCCACTATTTATACTTTTAATACTAAAAAATACAGATTACACTTGTTGGGAGTGAACAGCAACTTCACGCATTCCAGTCAGTCGAATCAAATCGTTTTTTGAAGAAATGGAATAACATATCATAATGGTATTTAAATAACTTGAGAATAATCCTTGGGGCATGATATGAACAGCAAAAAAGACTTAGGACATTGGGTGGGGTTCTATACGGTAAACAATGCAGGCCCTTCTTTAGCCAGTTTGGGACTGGTGCCTAGACCGTAAACAACTAAGGGCCATTTACCACTGGCCGATTTATAAGGGTAATTAGAACATTTCTTTCAATATACTTTATCTCAAAATGGTCATAATATTAAGCATAGATATTGAAAGTTGAAACCTCCAAGACCAACCATCTCTAAAAAACAAAACAATCACAACTATTTCAAATATGAGAAATGTACAACAAGATCAACCTTAGGTTCTGCAAGATATCTCCCGAGACCACCTGATTGAACAGGAGAGGAAGGTTCCTATAGTGAGAGTCATAGAAGAAAATTCTGTGATCTGATGACACGCATTAATAGAGATGGTGAAGAAATGTATGTGAGGTTAAAGAAAATTGTCCATCCTATTGTAATGTGTTCCTCTTTGGATTTTTGGCAATATGCTGCCACATTATAACTACTGACTCAGCCTGACATAGGGATAAGACAGAGCAGCACTATGCCAGTAGAGGTCAGAACTTGGGAAGATGGTGGGATTAAGCAAACACACAAGTAGATTGTCCAGGTAATTCGAATACAAATTAGGCAAATTTTAATTATAGAGTATCATCCTCTTGTTTTATTCCAATGCCATATGAAAATACTGTTGCTGATAAATTGTGCAACAAGGCAGTTTCTGATAACAATGAATAATAATGAATGACCAGTGGCAGCATAGACTTTGGAGATAGCCTTATCACTAACTCAGTTACCAGTTCAGTGAGGCCTGATACCACTTAAACTATCACCTTAGGCATAAACTTTAAAGTCTCCACCAACGGAAAAACGTGGGACAACTAAAGCTGGCAGATGAATAAAATATCCAAAAGACTTGGAATATAAAGATATCCATAAAAATAGTAAATATATAAACTGTACGAGTAAAATGATATGATACTACAAATGAGGATCCCATTATAATAATAGGTGGTTATGCCCTTTTATTAAGAGTCGTGTCTTTTAGTTGGGACAGGTCCTTTCATATGTCCTTTCATTAATTAAAAGTCGTTATTATTATTATTATTATTATGATATGTGGTTCGCGGACCTCAAAGATCGGTGACCACTACGTCCACAGAATATTTGTACCAGGTAGATCTACCTAGCCCATATTTACCTACTCTATCCATGTCGGTTGCTCGTATCTGGTCCTTTGCCTAATCCATAGCCTCATAGATGTAGCCCATGGCCAATTTTTTTCCATCCAGCAACCGTAACACCTTAACAAGGGGTTCACCAACTTTCACAAGCTCTACTACTTTTTCCCAAAAAGTGTTGTCAAAAACTTTATTTTTGGTGTCATTTCCATCTACTCTTCGAGGCCACCAAGATGAATACCAATCATCACTGGAAAACATTTTCTACAAGTTTTATTGTTGGGAAGTGAGAGATTGCAATGTGAGGAAGTGAGTTGCCTACAATGTTTTTCTTCATTAGGCCAAATACCCATGAGTGGTTGTAGATATATTTTTTGATACACTCCACTTTTCCTATGTCCTCAAGCATGAGGTCTATGCAATGTGCAACACATGAGACCAAAATATGGTCCTATATTTGGCCTCTAGCATCTTTCCAGCAAGAACATAGTTTGAGGCAATATCAGTGATGACCTACACAGCATTATGCTCCTCCACAGTTGTAACCATCTCATCCAAAAGCTCAAATAATAGGTTGGCATCAACTAATCTTACAAACATGGTTCCTTGAGGGCAAGAGACAAGGAAATTTATGATAGTGTCATTTTTTCCATCAGTCCATCCATCTAACATGATGGGACAACCTTTTTTGGTCCAAGACTCTGTAAACTTCGTCAAATATTATCTAATGGATGCAACCTCTCCTTGCAAAAGAGCTCCCCTCAAGTCATCCATAGTAAGGTCTTTGAAGCCCTTTCCTGCAATGAAAGCAACATCCCACATAGCTTGGTATAAGGTGGGCAAGCAACGTTTAAGGGGATATCTGCATCATACCACCATCTAGCAATGTATTCAAAAGCAACATCTTTGCATTGCTTTTTCCAATGAGCATCCAAGATGGCTTGACTTAGACTTGGTCGGGAGGCAATGGCACTAGCAGTAACAGATGGAGAGGTGGAGGAAGGTGTGAAATAGCTCTTAATTTTCATCCTTTTTTAACTTTGGATTGGCCTTGAAGTTAAGAGTGAGACTTGTTACCCACCACCTGTATATAGGAGAAACGTTTTCTCCTAAATGATCCTTAGTCGACAGCCAACAACCCCTTTGTAGCCACCAGATAGCTCGATGCGCCATTATCTCCGCCGCTTGAGCCATCCATGTGGTCCCTCGCTCACTTGTTATGATTGTATGTTTGAAGGTGCGCCTCCCAACCCCGAAGGTATGCCAGTTTTTCATTGGTGTAGTTGAGTAATTTTCCTTACTTGTCATGGGCACTTTTGGGCATGAATTGGTGGGGGGATTCGATGGAAAGAGTGGGCTAGGCTTGTACTCACTGCTCAATTTCGTGGTTAGCCTTGTATCCTAGTCCTGTGGGATCTCCTTTACTGGCCACTAGCTTTAGGTTTGGCACTACTTGGAAAATCCCGATTTTGGTTGCGTGGTCCCGCTTCCCGACACCACATACATCACCCTCCTTCCACTCATTTTAGTCGTACTCATCTCTTTTCCCATTTGGGTCCACATGCGTCCACTGGGTCCACATAGGGTTAGCCTCCCACTCCCCTTGTCCACACCTTGGGTCGGCCTTGGAACGATGCTTGAGGTTGATGCAACTAAAAAGAAAAGAAAAAACATGATTTGACCACTATCAACAGGAAATGTACCACACAATGCAAAAGATGGTCGGGACATACAAATTTAGCACATGGGCAAAAGCCAAACATGAGCTCTACCCCTTATACATGGCCATCACCTTGGTTCCTATGGGCCCTAGATGAGCCCCCTCCATCATTAAGGAACCCATGATTGTCCCAACCCCAGGCGAGCAATGAACCGCCCCGCCTTAAGGGGGTATCGACCGCCATATATAACAAATCATGCTCTCATCCCCTGGAGCCCCAAGTAGTAATGAAGAAAAACCAATCTGAGGCAAAAGGCATATAAAGAAGGGTGGAAAAACAAAGATCGGGGTAACTCACGTACCACGATTTTTCCCTCCTACACTCACATACCCAGGTGTGGGCTTCCCTTATTATAGCTACCATTGTACCATGACATGTGGTCTGGATGAATCCCCTGATCCCCACTCTGTTCTATTACTATATCATTTGCCACCTATCATTTGAGGGATGTACCTAATAGTGTCCTTGATTAACCCCTTGTTGATGTTGAAATTTGGTACCGGAGGACAGGTGGTTCCCTTAGGCTTTGATCTTTGGCCTAGGGAAAAGTGTCCAAAAGATTTTAATTTTTCTCCTAAAGTGACTTTATAATTTTTTATAAAGTTAAAATCTAATTTAAAAGTGACTTTAAGTGATAAAGTTACTAAGTCTAATTTTAAAGTGACTTTTATAAAGTCAATGAAAAATTAGAAAGGAAAAGTGACTTTGGAAATAAATGACTAAGTGGGTCTTTATTAAAGTGGGTGAATTAAAAAATAGAAAGTGAGATTTAAATGTGCATTTAATCTCAGCCATTGATCTAAATCTATTTCAGCCATTGGATTTAGAGATCACCCAAAAGTCACTTGGAGTTATATTAAAGGAGGAAAAGGACGAAAAAATCATTCATTCTTTCATGAGCAGATTGGGAGAAGGAGAGCAAGAGAGCAAGGGAGATTTCTGGACAAGAAGGAGAAAGAGGCAGCAGTTTGGCACACATACCAGGCAGCTCTTCAAAAAAATCAGAACAGCAGAAAGACAAGCAGAACAGCAGCAAGAACAAGCAGAAAAAGCTGATTTTTTGCTGAAAACTGAGAAGTTTCCAGGTGGTTCGTTGCGCTGAAAACGGATAAGTTTGCTTGCTGAAAAAAAATTATTTTGCTGTAATTTTTGCTGAAATTTTCTTGCTGTAAAAAGACATTTTTCAGAAATAAAAAAGAGCTCTCAAACTGGTTTTCCCCAAGAGTTGTAGGGGGTTTTTCTGGGGTCACATTGACCAAAAATATCAGTGTTTTAATGTGTTTTAATGGCTGTTTATTACTGCTGATTTTTATTTCTGCAATTTCCAGCATTCTGTAAAATTTCCAGAATTTGTGTTTTCGGCAAATTTATTTTTTTCAGCTTGTTGAATGTATGGTTATGGGAAAGGGCATTTAACTACATGGGAGAAATAAGGAGAAACTGAAAACCGGGGTGGGAAAACAGAAATTTTTAACAGTTGAGCTTGGAGACACTTGTACATGCCAAAGCCCACTATGAAAGGGCATGCCACCATGAAGTGCCCCATTGATTCCATGACTTGTAAGCGCTTTTACTTGATTATTCTAATGATTTGTTGTATTAGAAGGCAAGGGGACACATTGGATCTTATGCAGGATTGCAGGTAGGTCTTCAATTGGGGCTTGGTCGCCCTATACAGGGTCCTAGCCCTCCAAAGGGCCACATTAGCACTTGTAGGGTGAGCGTTGAGAGCCATGGCCCTCCACCATAGCAAAGCGTACTTCATGGATCCACAACACCACTCGTTCATATCTCATGTTCCGCCGTTTGGATGAGGATGATGCACCTAGTTCACCATGCCCAATCAACTCCATACATGCACCATTCACTTGGCAGATGTTCCAGAGTCCAGAGAATGTCTCCCGCTACAAAGGGAGGGCTTATATCATCATCCTAGCCCTTACAGATGGTCTACAGGTATTTTCGATCCACTTGGAGACCCATGAGGATGTCCTTGTGCCCCCCTACAACCACTTGGGAGCACCATGGGTTCTTGCTTGGAAAAGAAGGGGCCAACCCCTTTCCCACTATGTTTGGAGTCCAGTTCTTCATCATGGCACCCCTTGGACTTCATTAGGCCTCCTCAAAGGCCCAACGACTCACTTTGTTCATCATTCGATGCTCTTGAGAGGCTTCTTATTATGTTATTGAGCTCTTTGGTGGGATTGTCACCAAAAGTATTGTTATTATGCACATTATTTTATTTTAGGGGCTCAATTAGACCAATTTAGCTAAACCGAATTCATTAGAGAGTGTATAAATAGAAGTGAGATGATTCATTTTGATCATCATCACTTGGATTGAATTAGTATCTCTTAGAGAAATTTTCGCACCTTTTGCTGGGTAAACTTTTGAAGTTTTCTTGATGCACTATGATGTTTGAAATTTCGCTATTGTTTTTGGAGCTTCTTTCTAATGCAAAGTTGATGAATGGATATACTCTCTCTCTCTCTCATGTAAGTTGAATTTTGATGTTATTTTTGTTATTTTACTAGTTTACTACATGTTATGATTATCATTATTCTTGTATGGGTTAAAGTAAATGTGAAATTCTTTTGGGAACTTTGAATAAGTGATTTAATGCATGTGTTGTACTTGAACACAACAACTTACAGATACAGATATAACCAGAGTGGGCGAATGTTCCTAGAGGCACCTCTTAGTTTAAAATACCTTGAAACTTCATCTCTTTGACAAATTTGAAGTATAAATCCCTATTGACCTATTGTTTCCCTTGGAGAGGCTAGCAAAGATCAATTAGAGCTCCTTAGCACATGAAATTCTCGATCTATGTGTATCTTGACTCCATTAAGCCCAAGCGATAAGGCATTGACCCTCATATCCCTTTGGAGGTCAAATTTCCCTCTCTTTTCTTCACTTTTCCCAATTCTAGGCCTCACCCCAGAAGGTCTCCTAGGGAATCACACAAAATCTTTTGTATCCATCCAAACACCTTGAAAATTGGTCCACAACTACGTTGGTGTCTTCTCAAGGGGTCCTCCAAATTTGAGCACAATCCAACAATGGAATCCCAAGATATCGCAAGCCCTAGCTCGAGGATCATTTCTCTCCCTAAACTAATTTTGGGTTAGTGTCCTCACTTGGATTATTACATTCAAATTTGAAAAGAAAATTAGTTCTTTGATCCTATTCTCTTCCCTAATTAGGTCAAGCCCCTCTTTGGTCGATCAACTCCATACCCTTGACCTAGTTTGGGTCCACTTGGGTTCTCTGTGGTCCCACAACTTTATAACTCAAATTCCACAAGGAATATATAGAACCCATTTCTCCATAAGGATCCTTAAGTCTAGGAAGCCCCTTGCCAAGGCATATCCTCTAACCCTAGGCCAAGGTATTCTCATAGCCCTTCTTAGAGATCCCATCACCTTGCTTCTCAAGCAAGTAAGCTATTTAATTAAGTCTCTCTTGTGAATAGGCTTTAGCAATCACTCCTTATCCGATCATTGATCCATTCGTCATTGTGATTCCTCTTATACTAGGTCTCCTCCCATCGGAGAAAGTCTGCAAAGAGCAAGAAGCCTTAGTTGAGGTGACATTGGGCTATCGCTCCATTGTTGCCCCTTGACCTAGTAGTTTATCGATAGGATACTTTCCTAGGACCCCTGCTAGTTTGAGCGGTAACAAGACCCAAGAGGGGGAGTAAAATAATGGAAGGGGACATGGATATTGGTGGGAGTGGTAGACGAGTCTTCAAGATCAAAAACATCATACCCACTTGTTTCTCTCCTAGCCATAATTTCTGCAAGTTCCTTATCCTTGCAATTTCATCTTGTATAGCCTTTTCCTTAGCCTTTTCCTCCTGATACTTCTCAAACTTTTCAAGGCATTCATTCCTAATAAGCCCTATCATTTTATCTTGTTGAAGAATGTAACTTGTCGGTCTTCATAATTGTATTTGTCAAAAGAGATTTTATTTTTAAAGAAATTGACTTATTAAAGCATGGGTTCCATGCTTGGGTCAATGATTTTTAGGTCAAAATCTCCATTGAAGGTTTCTAGGTTGTGTCTTGAGTCAACAAAGTCATTATCATTTTTATTAGACCCTTCTTGGGCTTTTGTATCATGTAAAAAGAATTATTCTTGAGCTAAAAGAGTCACTTGTCGCCTCCACACCAAGTCGGCCCTGTCCTCATGAAGTCGGTCTGGATTAGGGCTATTCAACCCATCAGAGAGGCTATATATAAAGAAAGCTCGACTCATTTCAAGCACACACTCAACAAGTTCGCTCTACAAGAGAAAGAGGCAGAAAAGAAGAGCGAAATTGCAGGAGAAAGAAGAAAGAAGCTGGGAAAACTAAAATCGAGTTCTTGGGCATCTCTCTCTCACACGTGCAAAGTTTCTGGGCTGAAGCTGGGGCTAAAATTTTTGAACCTACTGCACGTCGGAAATTTTGAAGCTAGGGGCCGAAATTCTGTAGTTGGGAGCAGAAATTCTGGATTAAAGTTGCATCTGAGAAGCTAACACTTGGATACTTTGGCAGGGATCATCTAATGGAAAGAAGGGTTGACTTGGTGACTGAAGGTCTTTTTATAGGTCTAAATGTTTATTTGAGGTAGCATCGGATGTGCTCTAGCCATGAAAATTGGTGGATCTCCAAGACCCAGAAATGGTTTGGGCAGATTCTACCCGATTTAGGAGATATTAAAATAATTAATATTTTTAATGGAGTTCCTAAGTCCAAACTTAGGAAAAATAAATATGAATGGGTATTAATATAAAACTGGGTTAGAAGGTTCTAAAGGACATGGATTAAGCCAAATCTAATCTTAGTCATTGATTAGAGATGTAATCTCGGCCGTTGAAGGACCAATAGGAAAAGTATAAGAGGAGGCTTGAGGGTCAGTTCGAAAATACACCAGAGTGATCAGTTATTCGATTTTCTAGAGCGGGGTTTGCTAAGAAAAGTCGAATCAGTGACAGTTTGCAACAAGGGGTAGTGAGTACGAGATAGAGAGGCAGAGATAGTGTCAGAAGACTAGCGCAAAGGCAGAGAGGCAGACACAAAAGCCAGAGGGAGACACGTAGAGGCCAGGAGAGCCTGCGTCATCCACACAGAGGTTGCTGGAGTGACGCAGAGAGCTAGAGAGGTTGTGTAGAGACTCAAAGAGCTGACGCAGGGGGTTTTCAGGCTAACACAGAGGCCAGGAGGGCTAACGCAGTGCTTCAGTTGTGCTGGAGAGGGTTGTGGGGCAGATTTTCTGAATATCTGCTTCCGAAAAGAGAGGTATTACTGCCAATTATTTTCTCTGTCAAGTGAGCCAGTTTGGCATCCAGTTGTACTCAAATAGACTACATAATAAAATAACCCTCAAAATTGTTGCACCGACTTTCCCAAGTTGGGTTTTTCCGGGGACGAGTTGTCCAAAAATAACGGTGTCACTTGTGTGTTTTCTATTTCTTTCAGTTGTTGATCTGTAGATGGTTGAGGCTGTATTTTGTTTATTTCAATATTTATATGTTTAAATAACTTGTTCGTAATTAACAAGTAGGAGAAATAAACCAGAGAATACAAATAAAATTTCTAAAGGGTTAGACTAGAAATTTCAACACTAAAGGGTCTTGGATTGTCTCATCTAAATTTGAATCTACTAGTGGAATTGTTGGGTTGGGTTTTCCCCTTGATGAGTTTTGCCCTGGCTGAGTGCCTACATCTTGTGTTTCTCGTTCTTATTGTCTTCATATACATTTAATTTGGTAATTGCATGATGAAAGATAAACTAACAAAGAAGTAAAAGAAGCCAACATAAATCACAAGTAATTATGAAGAAAGAGGAATCAAACCCTAATTCCTATAAAGCATTGATTTCTTAACATATCTGGTGCATCAAAGGGGGTTACTTGGCATCTTATACCAGCCAAGTGTTGTTTCGACCTAAAAATATCCCTCCTCCCATTGGGTGCTTGCAATATTTGCACAACATTTTTCCATCAGCAACATCACAGTGAACTCCTGCAACATATTTGGCTTTTGGGGCCATGATGGATGGTGAAATTTCAGATTTGGAAGGAAAGAGATCTGCAAATAAAATAAAATAAATGTCAAGCCTATGATCAACTAGCATCCTTCTTCCTTGTTTTTTAACTTGAAATAGGGGAAAAAAATTAAAAATAGAGACAGCAATGAAATCTGGAAAATTTTTAGGGAAAAATCATACCCAAAGGGCAAGAAATGAAAACCAGTTGATAAAGCCTCCTCCCAAAGATGCCAACTCCACTGAAGAACTCCTCCAAGATGACAATGAACCTCCAAACTTGTTGTTGTTGCTCCAAAACTCAATGTTGTTGCAGTATTGTCCAAGCTCTCAAATGCTCACAAGCACTAGAAATCAAATGTGTGAGGACAACCCCCAAAAAACCACCCAAAACAACCCCCAAAAATCACCCATGGGCCCCATTTTCCCATCCACCTATGTGGCACTCGTACTAGTCGGTTTATGACGAAATCGGTCAATCGAACCAGTTAGGTGCCAGATTTGCCAATTTGGTAAAAAACTGGCTGGTTTGGTAAAAACACAGCCGATTTGGCACCTAAGCAGTCCTGATCAACCTACAAATCAGGTTAGTTGGACCGTTCTATCCTAGGATTTGTTGACCACTCAATTTGGCCAATTTCCGACTTGAACCAGCCAAGTTTTAAAACTATGAAGATGCCTTGGATACCATTCCTAGCTTTCTCAGAAATTCGTGTTGTACGACCCTCAAAATTTGTGTTGTGGTGCTCTTGAAATTCGTACATTGTCGGGCTTTGAAAATCATGCCCACCTGGTGTACGACCTACGAATTAAATGTGTTGTACCAACCTTCAAAATTCATGATGCCTGTTGTGCAATAAATGTTGAACAACTTGAAATTTATGTTGTACCTTGCCTCAATTTTTATGCCATCTCCTTGAGATTTGTGCCCTCTCTTAGCTGTTGTACAAATTGCTCTATTTCTCTTAAGCTCAGCTCCTCTTGTGCCCTCTCATTTTCTCCAAACTTATGAAGAATGAAATCAATGTCCCTTCCCCTTGCTTGACCTTTTGTCTTCTCATAAGGAAACCCTAAGATCCAATGGCTAAGATTTGATCTTAGCCATTGAGATCAAGGATGGAGATATAATCTTTCATTGACCCACTTAAGTCACTTCAACTTTAATAATCATAAATTCATATTATCCCCTCATCACCTTTTTCATTAATTAGAACAAAAATTCACTTTGGGATTTTACTGCTCATAAAGTCATTTTAACTTTATTTATCATAAAGTTAAGTCAAGGGGTCATATAAGTATTGAGGGTCTTTCACAGTGCATTATATTAGATATCATTTTTTTGGATTCAACTGCGTTAAGTCAAGGGGTCATGTTGGACACATTTCCCTAGGCAAGAAACCATGCCTTAGGAAACACTTGTCCTTGGTACACTTTTTTTTAACAAACTTCTGAGTGCTAACAAAATTGCCAAACCAAAAAATGATCTAACATCCTAATTCGATCTTTAGTAGAGCATTGCACTTCCTTGATCAGTTGTTGTCATCAAATTGTATGGACATCAATATTTTTCGGAAAATAAGTCAGTTGTTTTTGTTTCGAATGATATTGATAAACTAATTGGTTAAGGTATCTACTCTTATAATGTGGATACCGATAAGGAGTTCTTCTAATATGATTTTCCATTATCATGCATGTAGTGTTTTCTTGGTTTATCATGCTCGTAGCATTTTCTTGGTTTACTTTAGGTATATGATTCTCTTCACACACCAATGTTGCTTGGTTGATCATTGGATCTTTACTTGGAATTTCCATCATTTGTACTGCAATATCTGAGTATGTCTTTACTTCAATTGCATTGACATCTTTCTAAATCATGATATTAGCTGGAACAATATTTGTCCCCTTTTCTTCAACTTGGATTTTTTTATCTGAAGATTTCGATGCTTTCTCATGGATAAGTTGTTTTAACTTGTCTTCCAAAGACTTCTTATCACTCTTAAGCTTCCTAATCTATGTAAGTAGATTTTGAGTATGATTCCTAGGACATGAAAGTTCTTCAACCTCTGATTCATCGACTTTATTTTTAATGTTTTGTTAATCAATTTTATCATTTTATAATGTTCTAATTTCTTCAAGCAACTTTTGATTAAGGGTTTTCAACTGAGAATTTTCTTCATTTTGTTCTAATAGATTGTTCTCAAGCTCTTGCTTGATATTTTCCTTTTCTTGTTCTAATCTTTGATAACTCTGCTTTGTAGAGATTTTTTGACTTGTGCAAATAATTTCTAACATGATCTTTTAAGCAAGAAATTCCTTGTTTTTATCCATGATCATTTCGTTAACTTTTTTTGTACCTTTGATGTTGACTTTTAATTTTCCAGCAAGATCACTTCGATGTATCTTTCAAGTCTTTTGATGAAGGTAGTATCAAATCTAAATTCACTGCAGTATCCTAAAGTGTCATCTTCTTCTTCTTATAAGGAAATGTCTAGAACATTTTTTTATGATTAAGAAGAAAGTACCCAATGTTTCAAACCATGATATACCGAGAATTACATCAATCTCTTCTTTATACATAGTTGAAACTTTGAATTGAAATAATATTCATAATCTTCAATTGTCACTTACGAGTCTTTAATTTCATAATATTTCTTGCAAAAAATATCTTCCTTTCCACTTATATTTCACTTTGGAATTGATATTTGATTTGCCAAATCTATATTAATGTAATTTTTGCTAGACTATGGGTCCCCAAACAATCAGAAAGTCTGAAAATACACTTGTAATTCTTATCTTGATGAGGTGTCATGATGATCCACTGATGAGTTGTCAATGTGATTTAGATCTAGATCTAGAAGGTCAAATGATGTATTATAAATTAAAATATTGAGATCAATACAATATAATAAATCACCTTCAATCCTTTTCCACCAAGTTGCTTGTCTTGTCTCGCTTTAGTTAATTCTTAACATGGTATCGGAGCTTTTTTAGTCTTAATGGCTTGGTAATTCCATGATAGACTATCATGGAGGATTTGCAATTTGCAATTGACACTTGGGAAGTTCAATAGTGTTAAGTTGAACACGAAGCCATGGCAATGATCCATGAGTGATTCAAAATTTATGTTGATGGTGTTGAAGTTTCTAAGTTTACTCAGTTTAGAAACCCTTCATGCACTTTTTCTGATTTATTCCTACCTACTTGTTATTTTTCTTTAACAAGTTATTTACAAAGTAAATACTAAAAATAAACATCAGTGCATGCTCAACATATTACAAATCAGCAACTAAAAGAAACAAGAACAAACACACCACATAACACCATTATTTTTGGACCAATGTCCCCGGAAAAACCCAATGCGAGAAAACTAGTGCAACTATCTGAGGGTTTTCTTATTAAGCAATATCACAGTACAATCTGGGTGCCGAAACTGGCCTACCCAACAGAGAATTTCCATAGCAGCTATACCTCACATTTTAAGAGAAATCTCCTGGCTGAAACCCCAGAAAATCCTTCTGGCAGCTCCTCAGCACAACACTGCTCTACAACCCTAGCGTCTGCCCAATCTGGACTATGTCAACCCTGCGTCAGCTTTTTGGGCCTCGCGTCAGACACGTTGGTGCCCTGCGTAGCACTTGGCTGCCTCTGCGTGGCCCTGCGTGAGCCCTTGCTGGCTCTGCATCTCTCTCCTTGGTTGATGTGCTGCTCTCCCTGCACAATCTATGCCTTCTCTATTTCTCTGTACTCAATGCCCCTCAGTTTCTCTCCCGATCACTGATTCTATCTCTCTTAGCAAACCCCGCTCTAGATAATAGAATGACTGATCACTCCGGTGTCTTGTCCAAGTGACCCTCAAGCCTCCTCTTATACTTTTCCTGTTGACATCTCAACGGCCGAGATTAAGTCCCTAATCAATGGCTAAAATTAGATCTGGCTTGATCCATGTCTTTTGGACCATTCTAACACAAATTCATATTAATACCATTAATATTTTATTTTCCCTAAGTTTAGACTTAGGGACTCCATTAAAAATATTAATTATTTTAATATCTCCTGATCTGTTTAGAATCTGCCCAAACCCTTTCTGGGTATTGGAGATCTCATGTGCCCCAACTTCTCCACCAAATTTCATGATCCAGAATCACCAGCAGTAGATTTGGAGTTTTCTCGAGTTTTTAGCCTCCACAAGGTTTCCAATCTACAAGTTTCTACTTTCAATACCATTTGCAAAATCTCCTCCTCTTCGCAATCATCCACCTTACATGCTACCAACAATCTGCTAGATCTGAGCTAATGAAGTTACGAGAAGTTGATGTTATCAAAGTGGCAGTGATATTTATTAGAGCCATTCAGTGAAGGGGCGTGATATGTGATAAACAACATTGAAGAAGCCGTTGGGTGTGTGAACATTGGAAGCTGTGCGAAACCAAGGACTGGTCAAGTTTCGATCCAGAAACCCCTGGCTATGTGAGATTGAATGCCTCTCATCTGCCTCAGATCATGTCTCCACTCAGCCCCGTTGGTATAGCAGATCTGACTTTGTATAACAGGTCATTGAGGAGAATGTTCCATGTGCTCTTCGCATAATCTTTGAAATTTATGATGAAGTACGCTTCAGTATAGCATACTAATTCAAGTTGAAATAAGTCTGGTGTATTTATTGGAGCATAAAGTGATTTGCAGCAGTAGAATGTTTCTCTTAATTCTAAGAAAAAGGAGTGTCATCTCTGCCGAAGGAATGTTTCACCATCAAAGTAACATAATTAAAAATGAAATGAAATAAATCCATTCTCTGTCATTGAAACCTGGCCATTTGTAAACAGTTCTAAGTCTAATAATCATTATTGACTTAAGTCGCTGGAGATTGAAGTCAGTTCAAAGAATCACCCTTCTTAATTCTAATCTCAGATCTGCAGATGATGATCCGCCATCTTGTTTGTCTTGTCTCACTCTAGTTAATTCTTAACAATTTTTCCTCTCATTCACATTGATAATGATATTAATCTCTTTTCCTTGAATACTCCCCTTTACAGTAAATAATCCACAACATATAATTGAATAACCAATATAAGAGAATCTTCCTTCTTTAATTTTCAAAAAATGATATTCAATCCTCAAGCAATTAAATATTTTCGAACTTTTTTAATACATTTTATCTTAACACCAAGGAATTTACCGCTTTTGTAACCATTCTTTATACTTCATAAAATGTTACCTTTTTTTATCAATTGAAATATTGCTTTTTTTAATTTTTATAATAATACTTTATTATTTTGAACTTTAAGATTAACTTCTTATAACCCTTTTGCTAATACTTTACAGAAATTATTTTATATCTTTTTCCTTTTTCCTCAAATCTTCTTTCAATAAAAATGGTTAGTCGGTATTTTTCTTTCTATACGCATATATCCTTCTAATATTATTTCTTCTTTATAATGCTCTTTTTCCACTTCTCGTCAATTTATTGAACATTTATTTTGATAGTAAGCTCTTTGACCCTAATTAGAAATATCTTAACCTTACTTGGTATAACCTTTTTTCATTGTATAACTAACATGTACTATATTTTATTGTTCCCTTATGTATGTGCTCAACTTTATAAAAAAAAAAAAAATTAACTCCAATTAATCAAACTTAAATAACCCTTAATAATTAAAGGTCGTGACTATATATTTGAGATTGGCAGTGTTCCAATAGGTTCTTATTTGTAACACAATTCTATTGTTTTTATCTTATGCTTCCCTTATTTGTACAGAGAATGATGACTTGTACATCAACGTATATACAGAAATGTGAAGGCATGTAAGCATGTATGTACAAGTGATTGTACCAAATGGATGGCGGTTGTAAGTGCATCGCTGTTAGTTTTTGGTAGCAGTGGATGGATGTTTTAGTCTCTATGATGTCTAAGAGGCTAACGAACACAAGATCTCCAAAACCCATAAAAGGTTTCGCCAAAAAACACTTGGAAACACCTCAATTAAATTAATTAACCAATAAATAAATATTTCCAAACTTAGGAAAATTGGTTAATTAAAGTGAATTAATTGAGGAAGTTCGATTTTGCTCTAGAGACTTCCAGAAAAGTTAATTGACAGAGCCACGATGATCTTAACCATCGGTTGAGATGTGATCGTAGCCATTGAGACTCCAACGAGAGATT
This sequence comes from Pinus taeda, assembly GCA_000404065.3. NCBI lineage: Eukaryota > Viridiplantae > Streptophyta > Pinopsida > Pinales > Pinaceae > Pinus > Pinus taeda. The sequence goes on from APFE030347157.1 coordinate 28,217, forward strand.
ATAAGAGCAGATCAAAGGATTTGAACAAAGCATCAAAAAGCATTTGAGCAGTTCAACTTACCCAGTTGCAGTATTCAGCAAGGGCGCAGTTGAAGCTAGGAAAGCATCAGAGGCAAGGATTTTAGCAAAGATTTGTAGAAATTTTATAAGTTGGTAGCCCTCCCAGTTTCAAAGTATTTGCATGTATGTTTAATGCCCTCACCCCAAACAGTTGGGAGATATAAAACTTTTAATGCAAATTTATTTGAAACACTTTAGAGCTACTACTACACTTCTTTTTAGCTGATATGTAAGAAAATACAAGCAAGCACACTCAGAATTCTTGAATAGTGTTTTTGGTCTAATGACCTCAGAAAAACCCAGAAGGGGAAAACCAGTCTTAAGGAGGATTTATTTGCTTCTCTAGAAATTTCTTATAGTCATTAATACAACAAGAATTTTTTTTATACTTATTTCTTCCCTTAAGAAGAGTGTCACTGAAGTCCATTTCAGCTCAACTTCTAAACTAATGACACAGTCCCATGTTCAGCTCTTTTACACCTGAAATCACAGACCACTGGCAGCTTCTTCTACACAGGAATTTTGTGCCTCTGACTACTTTTACACAGAAATTTGGGACCAATAGACAGACATATTCTGCCTCCAAACTAGGGATAATACAGCTATATCCTCTTGAAATTCATACTGGCATTCACAGGTGTCTCCTCTCTAAAGTGTGGGCAAACTAAATCTCTGTTGTTGGCTCGAAAAAGTTGCTAACAGCTACAAGACTCTAGAAAAATGCATGCAGACAGACTCCTGTAAATTCATGCTATCTGTATGCTTGCCCTGCCAAAGATATAACTTGACCAAACCACAGTTATACCCTCAAACTGTATGACAATAGAACTCTGGTTGTCTCCTCGTTATTTGTACTCCCTTCTAGGCTTAAACTCAGCCTCCTAGGGTGATCGAACTGTTGTAGTTGCTCTTATATTCTCTGCACTAGATTTTCTCCCTTAGCTAAATTTGTCCTCCTCTAAAGCTCCTCTTCACCTCTCCTCAAATGTTCATGAGAATAATAAAATGAGCTTCCTCTTCCTTTTCCCTTTTTATCTCTCAGTAGAGAGGGAAAACCTAACCCTATTGATCAAAGGGCTGAAATTAAGTCTCATCCCATGAGATCGATGGATGAAATCAAATCCCCCACTTGACCCCCTCTCTCATGTGGTCCCCGTCAATTAATGAGTCTCCTAGTCACTTGTTAATGTTGTGTACCTTGTGCATTTTTTCTCTCATAAAATCAACATTAAATTATAAAGTGACTTTAATAATAAAAGGCACTTTGTAGTTTTTCTCCCTAAAGTCACATTTAAAACATAAAGTGACTTTATTAAAAAATACATATTACATATACTATTAGTCTTTGTAGCATCGGATGTGTTCTAGCCACGAAATTTGGTAGAGAGGCTAGAATGCATGAGATCTCTAAAACCCATAAATCATTTCTAGAAATTCCACTTAAAAATGACTTAATTAGATTACTAACCTATTTTTTAATATTTCCTAAGTTTGAACTTAGGAAAACTGGTTAATTAATCAGAACTCATTAAGTGAATAGTCTAGAAACTCACACAGGTCGACTTCAAGATGATCCTAGCCCTTGATTAAGTTTTAATCTTGGTTGTTGGTGCTCAAACAGAGGATTATAAAAAGAAGTCAATGGACACTTGGAGAATACACCAAAGACACTTGGGAGAATTTGATTTTCCAGAGTAGCAGCAATCAATTGTCGGAGAGTTCGAGCTTCAATGCGGAAACAGAGACAATGAGGGGCAAAGACAGTGAGGTTGGAAGAAGTTTTCCAAATCCAGCGAGCACATTTGCAGAGAGGCCAAGATTTCTCCAGGAGGTTGCACAGAGGCAACATAGACCCTAAAGAAGACAGTTTGATTTGCTAAAGAGGCAGACGTTTTCAATTCCAAAGGTCAGGAAGAAGTCCCAAAGTGCCAGAGAGACATTTTCCCAACCAGCAGCAAGCAGGACGGGTAGACTAGCAATCAATTCAGGCAGCAGTTGCAGCAGGCATCATCATATTGAAGCAGACCCACTTGGACAGCTTGCTTTTGAGAAACATTTCAATGCTGAAATTGCCCAGAGTGAGGGTAATTTCGTTGATTCCTGTAGCATCGGATGTGCTCTAGCCTCGTGATTTTGCCGAGAGGCTAAGACACATGCATTCTCCAATACCTAGAAATTGTTTGGGAAAATTCCACCTAGAGATTATTTAATTAAAATAATTAACTTTTTTAAATGGTTCCCTAAGTCTAAACTTACTAAATCTGGTTAATTAGGGTATTAATTAAATATGGTGTGAATCTTCTAGAAAAAGACAAGGATCAACTCCCACTTAATCTTAGCCTTTGGTTATGTTTTAATCACAGTTGTTGGTGCTCCAACGAGAGATTATAAGAAAGAGCTTGATGGGCACTTGGAGAACACATCTTGTGAGAGAGATCAAGAGATCGAATTTCTCGTGAGTAGTAGCGTTGAGTTTCCGGAGTGAGATCGAGTGATCTTCTTGCAATGAGGGCAGGGATAGTAGTCCGAACGAGAGTTTTCCAAATTCGGAGAGTACAAGGCGGAGAAGGCATAGAGACGTTCAGAGAGGCAGCGCAGTACCACGCAGAGCTTCAGAGGGAGTTTGAAATTCCACTGGGAGAGTCGAGATCTAGTACTAGTAGCCGAGGTGTGAGACCGGAGGGCCAGAGGGTCGAATTTCCAAACAAAAGGAGATTAGAGGAGGAGGTGACGTAGAGCCTAGAGGTTGTGACGCAGATCTGTGTAGGTTGACGCAGAGGCAACATGGGGCTACCCATCCAAAGCTTGGACAAGATCCGGATCGCCAGTAACAGTGTGAGATTTTTCTCACTAACTCTTTGCCAGTTTATTCCCTGTATCAAATTGCCAATTTGGGCATCCAACAATTTGTACTCAGAAACTACTGCATGATAATAAAACCTTCAGTTGTTGCACCGGTTTTCCCTTGGTTTTTTTTCCGGGGACATTGTCCAAAACCAACTGTGTAAATGTGTGTGTGCTTATTTCTCTCCAGTGCAATATTTAATTTCCGTAGTATTTATTTTGTGTAGGCTGCAATGTGTGCATTTCGATATTTCTTGTAGAAACCTGCAAGCAATTTGTTTAAAGGAATTTAACAAATAGGAGAAATATCATCAGTTTGTTGCAGTAGGAATCGGGTTACCGATTTTTCACAAGGTATCAATGCACAGATCGTAAGCAGAAGAGCTCAAAGCAAAAAGGAAGAAGGAAGTTCGAATTCCTGCCTTGGCAGCAATTTGAAACCCCAGATGCAGCGTAGTCCTTGGGCAAAGGAGGTTGAGTTTTGAGGAAAGATCGATTTTTCTGAGTGAGTCAACAGAGAAATTCGATTTTCTAGATCAAGCCTTTCTAGAGATAGAAGGGAGCAACGTATTTTCCTTACAGAGAAAATCTTCAGCTGGGACGCAGTTTTTGCAGCAGTGGACTACTACAAATAGTGTTAGGAGGAGAGAAGAGCACACACTGAGGCAATTCCTTCCTCAGGGGACTTCTAGCCAAGAAGTTCGAATTTCTCACTCCTGAAGGGAGTGCGAATAGTTGGGCAGTAGCTGCGCAGAGGAGAAGAGGAAGCAGTTCGACTTTTTAAAGGAGAGATGGCATCAGCTGGGTTGAGAGATCAAAGAGCGGTTGGACAAAGCCTCCAACTATGTGATCTGAAAGGCCAGGATTTCCTGCCTTCTAGATGAGCATGATCTCAAAACTTATGTTGATAGCATGGTAGTCGTACCCGCAAATGTGGATCCACTCAAGAAGTACAAGAAGGAGATGGCAAGAGCTAAGAGGTTTATTCTTGATGGGGTTCGAGATAATGTGGTATCTCACATAGCTAGCAAGGATACTGCCCAGTAGATGTTCGAAGCACTAGCTATGTTATACGAAGGATCTTCCGAGCAGCAAAAAATGTACTTGGAGGAAAAGCTGAGATGCACGAGGATACAAATAAGGGAGAATGTAGACATCTTCCTTACTAGGCTTCGGGATGTCTGGGACCAGCTGGCTTCAGTAGGGTCAGCACCCTAGCCTACAGAGTTTGTACGATTAGCGTTGAACAACGTTTCCGAAGATTGGCAAGTTTTCATCCAAAGTATCATGGGCAAAAAAGATAAGATAAGATAAGAAAAACTATGGAATTGGGAACGTGTCTGGGTTGATCTGCAGCAGCAAGAGATGAGGCGTGATCTGGTGAAGGCCACCATCAGTGGTAGCAGCAGCAGTGGGATGAAGCAAGTGAAGGAAGAGGAGGACGTGGCCCTTGCATCCAAGGGGCAGCAGGAGCAGAGCAGAAGAAAGGACATTTCGAAGATCAAGGGCTTCAGGTGTGGTGAGTTGGGCCACTACATCACTCAATGTCCTCTCAGAAAGAAGGACAAAGAGGAGAAGCAGGATTAGCAGGTGTATCCAGTGATATCGACAAGTTGTCCTCTAGATTGGAGAAAGAATTTGCCATGATCGTCAAGCTACCTCCAGGGTTGAGGTGGAGTGATCTGGACTTATAGCCCTAGAGAGCTACAGGTTGGGCAAAATTCTTGAGGAGGTCCACCTCATGAATCAGTACCTTGCTATGGGACCCCAAGATATGTAGTAGCAGGATGGACCAGTGTCAGTTGGTGCAGTCAGGTGCCAGTGACAGATGCAGTAGCTAGTAGCAGGTCAGAGACTGCGCAACGGAGAGCAGAGTTGGCAGTAGTGCAGTTGGCACAGTGTAGAGTCAGCTGCAGCATAGAGGCTTCAGTGACAGCGCAAAGGCTAGAAACAATCAGAACTCAGACGACGGATGCATCATACTGACCAAAGTTGGTTCAGTAATGCCTTTCCTTTGCAGTTGTTGCAGTTGCAGCAGCAACAGATGGAGAAGGTTGAAGTGCAGATGCAGTGTTGGCAACAGTTCAGCAGGGCCAACAGCAGCACAGATGTAGCAATCAGAGTTGCGCAGTGGTTGGTAGGCAGCCGCAGCCAGACATCAGCAATGCAGTAGGAGATGGTGCAACGATAGAGTGATGCTTCAATGGGTTGCAACACTAAAGCACATTCCTCACTGAGAGGGAGCGTTGATTTATGTAGCATCCTATGTGCTCTAGCCTCGAGATTTTGCAGAGAGGCTAAGACACATGCATTCTCCAATACCCAAAAATTGTTTGGGAAAATGCTACCTAGAGATTATTTAATTAAAATAATTAACTTTTTTAAATGGTTCCCTAAGTCTAAAATTAGGAAATATGGTTAATTAAAAGGGTATTAATTAAATCTGGTGTGAATCTTCTAGAAGAAGACAAGGATCAACTCCTACTTAATCTTAGCCTTTGATTATGTTTTAATCTTGGTCGTTGGTGCTCCAACGAGAGATTGTAAGAAGGATCTTGACAGGCACTTGGAGAACACATCTTGTGAGAGAGATCAAGAGATCGAATTTCTCAAGAGTAGCAGCGTTGAGTTGACGGAGAGAGATCGAGTACTCTTCTCGTAGTGAGGGGCAGGGATAGTAGTCTGAAGGAGAGTTTTCCAGATTCAGAGACTACAAGGCGGAGAAGGCATAGAGAGGTTCAAAGAGGCAGCACAGAGCTTCAAAGGGAGTTTGAAATTCAACTGGAAGAGTCGAGATCTAGTGTTGGTTTAGGGGCTCCTGACCAAGGTTCAGAGTTAGTTGTGCCAATGAACAAAACCCTACACTATTGGCCCTTTCGGCAACAACCCGCGGAGCGCAGGTTGCAATCTCACCCGAAGCAGTATGGAGGGATGCAAGAACCAAGTTTCTGCATCCAGAGACTAGTGTAATGTCTTTCAGCGCCTCAGATCTGCCTTCGCGCAGATCGACAAACTCTTAGGGCACCTTGCTGCAACTTTGTTAAAACAGCCTTCAGAGCTTCGCGAAGGTCTACAATCAATCCTTGCGGACCTCTAACAGTCAATTTGCCTACTTACGCGCATCAGAGAGCAATCCTAAATTAGTTTTCGCGCAGATTTACTTAAGTCATTAATAAACATAAGAGAATTCACCAGAGTCTTTGTGAAAGTGCTTAAACATGCATTGCGTACATTATTAAGACTTATTCAAGAGAATCGCGTAACATTCAATCAATAAATCATTCATTAGTAGCATATAACATTTAACAGAGATAAACAAAAATACTCAGAAATTCATCGGAAAACTGTCTTTATTGATCTTCAATTCAAGATTACAAACTCAAACTGCCCTACGCACACAGCTGCAGGGGTCCACGCACTCAGCAGCAGACTCTTCCTAGGCCTCCGCGCACTCAGCTGCGGAGCCTTTCCTTCCCTATCTAAGTGCAGGAAGCACAACCTTCTTGGCCTAGCTCCTGTCCTAGACTCTTTAATCAACCCAATTCTCTATCTTTCTTTTTCGTCTATTTTCCTTCACTAAGACTCACTATTTATAGACTTTTCATACAATGCCATTGGTCGCGGACCATGGGTGAATCTCAAAACTGATGCAAACTTTACATAAAACAAGGGGCTAAGCCCCTTTGACTCCTAGTCATCTACGCGCTCCGCATCCCCAAATCGCGGAGGCTTTACATTATTTACAAAATTGTACCAAAATTTGGGTTATCTTAACCCAAACTATCCCACGGGACCCCATCCAAACAGGCCACCAACACAAATATCATGACTCGCCCTCGAGTCACTCTGTTGGCGTCGCGATCTTACTGCAAAGATCCCTCAGCTCCACTTGGATTACTGCAAATTCAACAGCGCTCTATGTCGCTGCCTGTTGAATCTCCTCGATCAATTTTTCAGTGGCTGGTCCTTCCACTGCCAGCCTCATCGTTTGTTGCGTCTGCTGCAGTCCCTTAAGCTTATCTTGAAGGGAAATCATGACTTGATAAGCCTCCTCCAACCAAGGCTGCAACCTGGCCTTTAGCAAGGCCTCCTTCTTCTGCACTTCCTCTACCTGTGCCAGTAGTTGTTTTCCTTCCTGTAACTTGGCAAGGCATTGTGTTGGTGCTAAGGTGTGCACCGTCGCCTTGACCTCATCATATTGGCGCTGCAACTCCCTTACCTCTATGTTCAATGTCTACGAGTTCAGATCCTCCTGCAAATTGGCCACTAGCTCCATAGCCTGCTCGAATAGTGTCGCACAGTCGCTGACTGTGGCATCCAAGGTAGCCATGACTTCCTTTATTGCGATTTCGCACTGCTCCCAAACCTCAGGCGGAGTCGTGGGCTGCAACTTCAACTGCAGCTCTGCAATCTTCATGTTGAACTCAAAAGTTACTCGTCCAACTTCTGCTCTGGCCTCACACACACCAATAGCTAACTTTTTTATTTTGGCTTGTGGTTGTGCATCCTCCGGGATGTGAATCTCAGGCATTGTCTTGGATGCCTCTGCTACTGCTGACTCCAGACGTGAGCTATACGCCTGAAGTGCCTCCTTTTCCTTCAGAGCATGCATCTTTTCAACGAACATTTGTTCATCGTTGACTTTGTACTCACTTATGAGGTTGAGGGCGTGCTGCTCCATGGTTCTCAATTCATCTGCCCACCCCCTTATGCAGCGTGTGGAGGGTTTCGTTGGAGAGCGCCGCTATATTCAGTCCCATGTCCTTGATTGTACTAAGTATAATATGATCCTCGGCAGACTCTGCGCGAATGGACCCGTCTGGCAATGGTATAGTTCTGAGATCCAGGGTCCTTGCTAGCTCTGCTGCTTGGCCTGTCTCGGGTGTCAGGCTCGCTTGCTCCGTGCTTGACTGTCCAACCCCCACTTGTATTCTACTTGTTTGGATCTGCAGCTCGCGCAAATCCTTCTGGACGCTCCCCAGCGTCTGCATGTATTGCTGCTCAAACCGCTGCAGCACTTCTGTTGTTGTATCCTGACTTTATCACCGATCTCATCAAGATCGCTTTCTATCAACACCATGGGATCAACCTCTGTTTTGTCAGATTTCTGCTTTTTTCGTGTTCCACCCTTTTGCTCATTGCCACGTCTTTCCAAAATAAATGGGGTGCTCTACCCCTCATCACTTCCACCTTGGCCTGCAAGCTCTTCTTCCTTTGTCTCCGGCAAAGGTGACTTATCATCTTTCTGTGACTCGCGTTCTTTTTTGTTCTGCCTGCTCCTTAGCAGCGCGTTCTTGCTCTATGTGAATCTTTTCGGCAGCTTCCCTCTTTTTCTGTTCTGCTAGGGTACGCGCAACTTTCTTAGCGGCCTCCTTTTCTTTTCTGCATCGCAGAACTTTCCGCACCCGTGCTTGTTCCAACATCTAATTCTGACGGGGCGCACCACTCTGTAGGCCATGACGCTACAATCTCCTGCACGTCCGTTTCTGACACCAAATACGGCAACTGGTGTCATTTTTGCTCTGGATCCTTCCGTGCTTGGATATAGACTCTGTGGAAGTCAGCCTTGAACGTCGCGTACGCTGACAGCTGCGTGAACAAGGTTGGGGACAACCTTGGACGCCAATTGATTGTCATACGGAGATCCGTTTCCACAAGAATCCAAAATATCTATCTCTGCAATCCGCGTGGCATCCTTTGTAGACCATAAGGAAGCGAATTGTGCTGCCTTCGACAATCCTTCCTCGAGTGGAGGAAATTGGCTATCCTCCTGCAATTTCCATGCAACGAGCACAATTGACAGCAACAACCAAACATAGTGGAACGGCTTGGTTTCGTCCTAGGCTTCTTGGCAGTTCGCTAGGAACTCTTGACAGAGGTACCTTGCCCAATTAAATTATACGCCTTTCGCGCATTGCGCAGCAAGGGAAACTAATGGTGTCGGAACTTCATCCGCGCAGCATTTTCTCATAACCTTCCCTGCAAAAATCTAGGCAGCGAATTGAACTGCCTAGGCTATTATGGAAAGAATGAAATACCCTCGCGACTTTTTGAGGAGGTCGTAATCCTTCTTCATCTTCTCTGCAAGATCTCTCTCCCCAGTCTTCCCTCCAAACTCCTTAGCTGAGTTCGCGCCTTTGTAAGGCAGCCGCGTGATTCTATGAATTAGCATGTCCGTGATGGGGATAGGCCCTCCTAGCCATAAACATCCATCATGCACCAGTGTGAAGCGCTGGCGTACACATATCGTATTAATGGGGGTGCGGTGATAATGTGGCACCCACAGCAAATTGAGCAACCCTGATTGCTCGACACCGCAAGCCCATTCCCTCGTCTCTAATGTTGTAACACCTATTTCTTGATAATAGACCTTCCGCATATATTTGTCCCTCGCGAAATGTGGAAACTTAGTGTGGTCTATGTGGTCCCAATCCTCCATTTTTAACAACGGGATCCTTGCGATCCGAGGGCCTTCAAAAGGGACCTACTCAGGTAGCAGGGGTGTGGAGATTGTAAACTTCTCGGTATCTAGGTCCTTTGTGACCTTTGCTTTTCCCTTCCGCGGAGGGATATACTAAGGTAGCCTTGTCATGGGTTCCACTCCTTCAGCATCAATATCCTCTGTTCTCGGAATTCTTCCGCCTCCAGGTCCACTACTCTCTCTAGCTGCTTATCTTTCCTCTGCTTTGCCTGTGTCGATATGCTTCCTTGGGGATGCGCGCACCGGCACCGGCTTCTTCTGCTTTTCCTTCGCAGATTACTTTGACTTGGCTGGTTGGGTTTCTCTAGTAGGGGTATGCTTCGGCCTAGGCGACCTCGGCGTCGTAGGCACAGTAGTAGGAGCTTCCATACTTACAACTTTCAGGGCAGCTGTGTTGGAGACAACATCGCCAGTACTAACAATTTCAACAAGACTTGGTGCAGACATTTGCTCAAGAATAAGTTTCTGGTTTATCCCAGGCAATTCGGCAAACACAGGGCTTGCAACTAAATCTTCCCAAAACGCTCAGCTCATAGGCAACAAACAGCAAAATTCACTAACAATTCTTGGAGTGCAAAGTATTCTCCGTTGGCCCGGCACGCGTGATTTATAGGGGGTTTTGAATTCATATCCAACCGTTCCCCCAATTTCTGATAATAAATGTTGTTTTGGTGGGTAGTTCTTCAAAGATTTTTGCCTTAATTGTCGCCACCCCACTCCACTTAACCGTCTTCTGGCCGTCATGTCATGAACAGTAACTCCAACAGTCATTTTCCTATTGTGTTGCGTGGTACCTTCCCCCATGGCGCAACTTCCTGGGTTGCATCTTCGTCATTCTCCGCGCAGCCTGCTCACTGCGTTGTCCTCCAAGCTGGGCAGTGTAGTTTATAGTCCCACGCTCCCTTACAACTGTCTGGAGCATTAAGACTATCCTGCAACCATATAGTCATTGTGAAAGATCCCCTGTATACAACTTCAACGTATTCCCATGCACTCTTCCTAGGAAGGGTTCCCCATTCAGCTTCGCGAGCTTAACTGCATCTCCATCTGTAATTTCTTTGACAATATATGGCCCTAAACAATGCATCTGGAATTTACTTGAAAATTTAGTGAATTTACTATCATATAAGAGGACAAGATCGTTTACCTTGAATGTGTGAAGCTTGATATAGCAATCATGCCACGCTTTTTCGCGTTCCTTTTATACTTGTTGATGGAATCCTACCAAAAATCGATCTTCTTCAAGCTCCATCAGCAGCACAAGCCGTTCCTCCAAGGCCTCGCAATCCACCATATCCATCAGAGCTGTTATGCGCAAACTAGGCATAATGTATTCCATCGGCATTACAGCTTCAACCCCATATACTAATCTGAACGTTGTTTGCCCTGTCAGCGTCTTACAAGTAGTCCTATAAGCCCACAGTACTGCAGGTACACACACATCCCAGTCGTTCCGCTACGCGTTGCAGATCTTTGTCAGCGCGTTCTCCAAAATCTTGTTAAAGGCTTCAACTGTTTCGTTTGCATACGGGTGGTAGGGCGTACTCTTCTGATGGTGGACTTGGAATTCTTCAGTCAGCACGCTAATCGTTTCAATCAGAAAGTGCGTACCCCTATCAGCCATCAATACTTTCGGGCAGCCAAATCTGGTTAAGACATAATCAAACAAGAATTTTGCTGTTGTAGCCCTTGTACAATCCTTAACCGGTTGCGCTTCCGCCCATCTGATTAGATATTTCGTCACAGTGATAATATAACACGCAACCGTTTTCTTTCCAGGGGCTGAATTGGCCCAACAAAATCAATCGCCCACTTCTCAAAGGACTGCAAAGATACTTGAAGATGTAGTGGTAACTCATCTCTTCGCGACGGTCTGTCAATTCTTTGACATGCATCGCACGCGTTACAATACCCCTTGGAATCCTTGGAATCCTTGTGCAACGTTGGCCACCATAGGCCTGCACGCAAAATCTTCTACGCAGTTGCCTTTCTTGCATAATGGCCTCCCACAGCTCCCCCATGAGCTTCAGTGAGAATGCTATCCCGCTCAAAGTCCGACACATATCTTCGCAATATTTCGTCTGCAACCATTTTATACAAATGTCCTGCAATAACGGAAAAATGGATTGCGCATACTACTAATTCCTTCTTCTGCTGACTTTTATATCCTTCGGGTGTCATCCTCGTAGTCAAGAATTGGATAATGTCTGCCAAATGGTCATCCGCTACACGCACCGCAAAGAGCTGCGCATCTGGAAACCTTCCTCCAGATTATTAGGCTCCTCTCCTATTTCGATCCGCGACAGATGGTCAGGTCCCACATTTAACCTGCCTGGCTTCAGAATGACTTCAAAATCATACTCCTGAAATAATAGCAACCATTTGTAGATCTTCCCCCCCAACACAGGCTTGTTGACCAAGTATTTCCAGGCAAAATGATTTGTGTACATCTTGAAATGCTCTCCGAACAAATAATCCCTGAATTTTTGTAGCGCGTACACCATGGCCAATCCTTCACGCTCAGTCGTTGAATAATTTTTCTCCGCCCTCAATAACTTCCTACTTGTGAAGGCTATAGGATGGTCCATTTCTCCTTCACCGGCCTGCATTAGCACTGCACCCAATGAAATGCAAGAGGCATCCACATGTACCTAAAACTCCTTTTTCCAATCAGGGAATACCAAGATCGGCACAGTGACCATCTTTTCTTTCAACACATCTAAGTTGCGTTGGCATTCTTCGTCCCAACAGAATGTTGCGTCCTTCTTTAGCAGTTTCTCTTTGGGCGTAGTAATTTGAGCATAAGCTTTGATAAATTTTCTATAGTATCCTGTATGTCCTAGCGTTGCACACAGCTGCTTGACGTTCCTAGGGGCCTCCAAATTCACAATTATCACAATCTTTGCAGGGTCCACCATCAATCCTTGCTTGCACACCACATGCCCCAGCAAGATCCCAAAAGGAACACAAAATAAACATTTTTTCAAATTCAGTGCGATCTGGTATCTGCGACATGTATCCAACATCAGGCGCAGACTTGCTACATGGCAGTTCACTAATCCAAACACTGTCCAGTCATCAAAGTATACTTCCAGAAACTTATGAATGAACTCCTTGAATGTTGCAATGACTACGCGGGAAAATATCGCAAGCGCATTCTTGAGTCCAAACGGCATCACAGTGTATTGAAAACAACCCCACTCCGCCACGAAGGTCATTTTGCTCCTATCCTCTGGCGCGATCTTAATCTAATGATACCCGGAAAACTCGTCAATAAAGGAATAGGCCTCCTACCCTCCAACATTGTCTAACACTTTGCCTGTAAACGGCATTGGGAATGGATCATGAACACACGCATCATTAAGCTTCCGCAGATCTACGCAAATCCTTATTTCACCTTTTTGTTTCTTCTTCTGAACCACCATCAGGCTCACCCAATCAAATTCTTCAACGGGTTCTATGATGCCTGCCTCCAACATCTTATCCAGCTCTTGGCAAACCTTTTCCTTGTATTTAGGATTAAGGCAATACAACCTCTATTTAATAGGCTTCGCGTCCGGCTTCAGAGTGATCTTCATAACGCCCAAATCACCAACTATGCCCTTCAAATCCGAAAACTTAGTGGGGAAGAGATCCTGGTATTCGCAGAGTAACTCAGCAACTTTATCCACTGTAACGCCATCCCAATAATCTCCAATTTTCGCAAACTTCAGTTTTTCTACAGTGTCAATGTTTACTTGCTTTGTCTTCAAAGGTGCGGAGATGTCCGGGTTTTCTATTTGTGGGCCCTTGACTTCGCGTTGCACTTCTGCCTCTGGAATATTGATGTTTCTCGAATCTTCATCTTCCTCTTCAACGGTTACATTATAGCATTCCAATGCATGGCACAGCTGGGTGCTCCAATCTGGTTGGATCCATTCCATAGGTTCCTTCGGCGTTCTGAAGATGACCACCTTAATCTCTTGTAGCGCATCATCGATGCTTGCAAAGTCATCTTCAAAGTTGAAGGTCAATAAGAACCCTTCCTTCAATACATCACATTCCACGGTGCCATGGTGGAGCTCTGTTTCCATATACCAATTCATGGGAATTGTATCCAAAGTATGGCAAAATATGTGTACCCACTCTGGTTGCGGTTTTGTTCCCCATGCTTTGGTCCATTTCGCTAGGTGATCGCGCGGATCGTCCCTGCCATTATATTTCTCAGTCATTCCGGTGTTAGCACGCCCAAACGTAACCTCATCATTCTTCGCTAATCTCGCCATCCAGCAAAACTATCCTTATGCGTACCCCACCATCGTGCAGGTGTAGAGTGCAGTGCCAACTCTAATGCTTGGAAGCAGTGATCCTCAGGGACTTCGCGCTCAAATTCATCCAAAAACAGATCTACGTCAGTTGAACCATCATAATAGGGTAATTTCCTTACCTCGACAAAACACAGCGTTGTGACTTCATCATCATATTGCATTGTAATGTCGACACTTGATGCAAGCGATTATGCCAATGCTCTTAACTCCTCGTCGGAATTAGAGGTGCAGGAACTCTCTCGGTCCTAGGCAATCCATCCATCTGTCGTTGGATTGACCCAGTCTTGATCCCATATTGTTATCTTGTAAATCTGATCCAGTTCATCATCACTTTCGTCATAATCGCGGACTGGTTCAGTATTGCGGGCCCCTTCTGCAGGATCCAATGGCACTATAACCCGCAGTGACTTTCTCTCAAACAACATCGTCCTTTCCTTCAAATTAATGACCCCATTCATGTCAATAGCCCAGTCAAGTCCCAAGAGCGCGGGGTAGGGGTATATCAACTTTACTCGATATAACCGGTCCCATGGGGGATGATTTTCTGTTGGTTCGCCATCCTAAGCTAAATCGAAGACCATTGCAGCGCACGTCTCCCCATCCTTTCCCATATTTGTTTTGTTATTACGTTCGCATCGGACCCCAGATCCAAAATGACCTGGTCCATCTCATAATCACCTATCTGCAGGGTAAGCCTCATCTCGGGCCCTGTTTGTGCCTTATGTTTGCCAATTCTTCTAACCACCTGGTGTCCATCACAGACTTTCTCTTTGCTAGCACATTTAATTATTAATTCCTGCAAGCCTTCCACAGCTTTGCTATCGCGTAGCAGTTTTATGCAGGTCTCCAAAAACGTAGTGAGTACAGAGGGATCAACCTCTGCAGGCGCGTTGATTTCTTGTATCTTGTCCTGGCTCCCTAAGGTGGAGACCTTCGTGAAGCTCTTCTTGGCTTCCATAAACATTTCCTTAGCGCGATCCAGATCAAAGTCGACATCTTTCTCTGGCGCTTTACGGACCCATAGTTCTTCTTCAGGTTGTTTACCCTTATCAGCGTCAGTCGCCATTCCACTTCTTAGCACAATGTTAATGCTTTGATCTTCTTCGCAGGGCTTTGCCCTCATCATCTGTAGATTTTGCGTAGGCTGCTGAGGCTGTGTTTTCTTCTTTTGCATTTTAGCTATTAGCACCAGGCATTCTTCTATAGCATGGTCAAACTGTCTGTAGTATTGACAAGATGGGTGTGTAGGATTCTGGCACTCTCGCGCGTAGTGCCCTGCCTATCTGCAGTTGTAGTAGATAATCTGACCGTGGCCTCTACCAGGTCCTCCTCCTCTACCCCATCCTCGACCCTGATAACCTCTGCGCGCTCCATCGGCGCCCTGATCTGGAGGCCAAGTTTCTACTTGCATCCGGTATGTAGGTGTCCTCTCCATCATCAGCTCGTAGCTTTGATAGTGGCACTCATCGTGGCCCACAGACTTGCAAAAGTTACAGAATAACTGTTGGGGTGTCTGGACAAACTTTTGAAGTAAATGGCAATTATTCGTCGCATGTTGTCCAGCAACTTGACAAATAGCACACCATAGCGCAGCCCCCACGCTCGGCCCTGTTGGGGCTTCTAGCTTCCGTGCCCATGGCCCTTGCACTTCAAATACTAGACTTCTACGTGCACTTCTAGTTTAGTCTCCTTGTCTTTCTTCAAACTCTGTAACTCTAGGTGTAAGCTAGCTAATTGTGAGTGGATCTGATGTACTCCCAGGTTTGATATCCAAGGCTTCTGCATGTGTTTCTATCTTCTGTTGTGATAGAGCAATTCTCAAGTGGGGCAAGAGCGACGCTATAAACCATTCGCGATGCTGGCTATCTGTGATCTGCATGTTAGCTTCTCTGATCTGAGACTTCAACCTTTGATCAAATTCCCAAGGCGTCTCATCAACCCTCATCATGATTTCTTTAAATCCAATTACCGACTGCAAGTCAAACTTAGGCTTACTAAACTCTTTGTTTAAAGTCGCCTTAGACTAGCGTTGCAAGAGGATTATCAAAACAATACTTAATGTACCAGGTTAGTGCGTGATCCTGCAAAGCAGTAACCAACTATGCCTTCTTTATATTGTCATCAGTAATCTGTTGCGTTGTCCATACAGAGTTTGCAACAAACCAGAACTGCTCTGCATCTTCACTTCCTATGCCCTTCAAAATCAGCATCTTCATCACGATTGCCATGTTGAATGGTGGTGGTGGAGGTGTAGGTGTGGGCGAAGGTGTATGCGGTGGAGGCGGAGGCGGGGTGGAAGGACGATTTGCTCGAGGAATCCCCAGAGTAATTAGCTGAACAGCAGTTCGCGGCATAGTATGTATCGCCCCTTCATCGTCACTTGAAGGAGGTCCAATCAATGGACTATACTCTGGTCCTGATCCTTCGCGGTTTCTAAAGAATTGTCCATTTCGCGTAGCTCCGAACATCAAGGTAATGGCATCACCCATTTTTCACATAACAACATTTTAATCCAAGTATTCAATGATCTTAAATACTTACCTCAAGGTCTTTTGAAAAATCACCGCTCTGCTTCACTATAACTGACTAAGGTATCAACTGCAAATTCTGTGACAAATCCTCCCAGAATCCGATCGCGTCAATGATTGACAGCCGACACGATCTTGTTTTTAAAGGTTTCTAGCTGTCGCACTAATTATGGAGTCACACAATAGGATTATCGAGCTTCCACCTTCCTTGACTATCTGTCAATTTAGCCAACCACTCATACAACTCAAAGGGGAAGGTGCAGAAGAAGATCTCGTTTATTTCCGTATACAAATACATGTTCAACCACTCTTCCTTCGACAACCACAGATTCCTATTTTCTTGCGTCGTGAACTCTTAAATCTTTCGATCCAACCACTTGCCAACTTCTTTCTTGGTCAGATTCCAATGATGCGACATCACACATCTTTTTTCAAGTAGATCCCTATCCCGACAATAGAACCATTTATTGGCTTAGGGGGTCCTGACCCAGGTTCAGAGTTAGCTATGCAAACCAACAAAACCCTATACTACTGGCCCTTTTGGCAACAACCCGCGGAGCGCACACTGCAGTGTCACTTGAAGCAGTATGGGGGGATGCAAAAACCAAGATTCTGCATCTAGAGACTAGGGTGATGTCTTTCAATGCCTTAGATCTGCCTTCACACAAATCGACAAACTCTTAGGGCACGTTGCTACAACTCTGTTAAAACAGCCTTCAGACCTTCACGAAGGTCTACGATCAGTGCTTGCGGACCTCTAACAATCAATTTGCCTACTTACGCACATCACAGAGCAGTCCTAAACTAGTGTTCGCGTAGATTTACTTAAGTCATTAGTAAACATAAGAGAATTCACCAAAGTCTTCGCAAAAGTACTCAAACATGCATTGCGTACATTATTAAGACTTATTCAAGAGAATCGCGTAACATTCAATTAATAAATCATTCATCATCAGCATATAACATTTAACAGAGATAAATAGAAATACTCAGAAATTCTTCGGAAAACTGTCTTTATTGATCTTCAATTCAAGATTACAGACTCAAACTGCCCTGCACACACAGCGGCAAGGGTTCGTGTACTCAGCTGCAAACTCATCCTAGGCCTCCGTGCACTCAGCTACAGACTCTTCCTTCCCTATCTAAGAGCAGGAGCAGAGCAGGAACCTGTCCTAGACTCTTTAATCAACCCAATTCTCTATCTTTCTTTTTCGTCTTTTTTCATTCACTAAGACTCACTATTTATAGACTTTTCATACAATACCATGGTCCGCGGACCATGGGTGAATCTCAAAATCGACTCAAAACTTAACATAAAACAAGGGGCTAAGCCCCTTTGACTCCTATTCATCTACGCGCTCCGCATCCGCAAATCGCATAGGCTTTACATTATTTACAAAATTGCACCAAAATTTGGGTTATATTAACCCCAAACTAACCCAAGGGACCCCATCCCAACATCTAGTACCAGTAGATGGGGTGTGAGACCAGAGGACCAAAGGGTCGAATTTCCAAACAACAAGAGATCAGAGGAGGAGGTAACGTAGGGCCTAGACGTTGTGATGCAGATCTGCGTAGGTTGAAGCAGAGGCTGCGCAAAGGCAGTGTGGGGCTAGCCATCTAGAGCCTATATCAGATCCAAATTGCCAATAACAGTGAGATTTTTCTCATTGACTCTTTGCCAGTTTATTTTCTATATCAAAATACCAGTTTGGGCATCCAACGATTTGTACGCAAAAACTACTGCATAATAATAAAACCCTCAGTTGCTGCATCGGTTTTCCCAAGTTGGAATTTTTCCGAGGAGATTGTCCAAAAACAACTGTGTAAATGTGTGTGTGTTTATTTCTATCCAGTGCAGTGTTTAGTTTCTGCAATATTTATTTTGTGTAGGCTGCAGTGCATGTATTTCGATATTTGTTGTAGCAAATTGCAAGTAATTTTTTTGAAGGAATTTAACAAATAGGAGAAATATCATCAGTTTACTGCAGTAGGAATTGGGTCACTGGTTTTTCACAAATTTCCCTCTAGTATTCTTGCAAGTATTTTTCGTTGCAGGATTGTCAGATTTCGGCATCCAGATTATTGTACTCAGAATTTCTCACTGTTGCATAATAATAAAACCCTCAGCTACTGCACTGGTTTTCCCAAGTTGGGTTTTTCTGGGGACCTTTGTCCAAAAATAATGGTCTCATTTGTGTGTGTGTGTTAGATTTTCTCAGTTTCCAGCGCTATTTTCTTCCGTAGCTTATTTGTGAAAATTACAGTGTGAATTATTTGATATTTGTTGTAGCAGATAGCAGATAAATTGTTAAACAAATTAACAATTATAAAAATAATTTCCAATCGCTGTGATAGATGAAATTTTCACATGATATTAGAGCGTGAGTGATCATTCGAGAAGCTTAAGAGTGGAAGAGGGACTTTTGTTGCTCAGAGGGAGAAGTAGGCCGAAATTCCTAGAGGCTGCGCAGTTCCTCAAACAGGTAGGCCGAATTGTTGGGGGCAGGAATTCGATTTTCAGTTGAAGGATTGCAGAAAAGTCGAGTTGTCCGGGTTAGTGATTCCAGCGGTCAGAGGGAACAACACCAGCTCAATTTTTCGATGAGAAAATTCCTTGGTTGGACACAAAGGGTTTTGCAACAGGAGAACCAACGTCGGGTGGAAGAGAAAAGCACACATAGCAGAGGGAAAATTTGTCTGAGAGAACTTCGAGTTTCAGAAGTTCAGCTTTTCCAGGCAGATTGGCAGTAGCAGCTAGCACAACTGTACATTCCATAAGGGAGTGCGAGTAACAGAGTAGCAGCGAAGCAGAGGCGAAGAGGGAGCTTTCGACTTGATCAGAGATGGCCACAGCAGGGCTTAGAGATCAGGATAGGTTGGATGGAGCTTCCAACTATGTCATCTGGAAGGCTAGGATGTCCTTCCTTCAAGATGAATATGGCCTGAAATCCTACATAGATAATGTGGTGGCAGTTGCCTAGGATGCAAATCAGCTCAAAGAATACAGGAAGGAGATGGCAAGGGCGAAGCGGATGATCTTGGATGGAGTCGAAGATCATATAGTCTCACATTTCGGCAGACAAAGGTACAACAAGAGAAATGTGGGTAGCCCTCTCCACACTATACCAAAGTTCTTCCGAATAGCGGAAAATGTTCCTAGAAGAAAAGCTTATATGCATCAGCATGTAGAAGGGAGAAGGCATAGATCCCTTCTTCACCAAGATTCAAAAGGTTTGAGATCAGCTTGCAGCTATTAGGGCACCACCTCAACCGTCAAAGCTAGTACGGTTGGCACTAAACAATGTCTCAAAGGATTGGCAAGTCTTCGTCTAAAGTATATTGGGCAGAGACACGCTACCTAGATGGGATAGGATGTGGGCCAATTTGTAGCAAGAGGAAATGAGGCGAGCTTTGCTTAAGAGCTCCAGCAGTGGTAGCAATAGCAACGGATCGAAGGGTGTGAAGGAGGAGGAGAATGTGGCTCTAGCATTGAAGGGTCCCAGTCAGGCATAGGGGGAGTAGAAGAAGAAGGACATGTCAAAGGTCAAGTGCTTCAGGTGTGGCGAGTTTGGCCACTACAGTACCCAGTGTCCTCTCAGGAAAAGGACAAGCAAGAGAAGCAGGACCAGCAGGCAGCATGCGCAAAAATAAACAAGCTTTCCTCTAGGCTAAAGGAAGAGTTTTCTATGTTCCATGATATACCTCTAGGAGTGAGGTGGGGTGATCTGGTGTTGCAACCCCAACGAGCTACAGAGATTGGGCAAGGTCCTTGAGGAGTCAATCTCATGGATCATTACCTGGCTATGGGGGCCCACAGTATTCAGTAGCAATATGGATCAGTGGCAGTTGATGCAGTCAGTACCAGTGCAAAGTTAGCAAAAGCATAGATTCTTCAATGATAGTGCAGAGGCTAGTAGCAATCAAGACACAGAAGACAAATACATCATACTTAACGCAGCTGATTCAGTATTTTGGATGCTTCTCAGTCGCAATTGTTGTAGTTGCAACAACAACAAATGAGAGGGTGTTTAGTGTAGATGCATTGTTGGCAGTGGTATGGCAATGTCAGCAGCAGCACAGATGCAACATCAGAGTTGCACAGTGGTTGGTGGGTGTTGATTTGGGGTAGCATTAGATGTGCTCTAGGCCTCAAATTTTGTAGGGGCGCTTGAGCACATGTATTCCAAAGAACCCAGAAAGCGTTTTGGGAAATTCCACCCGAAAGTGATTTTATTAAAATAATTAATATTTTTAATGGAGTTCTAAAATCTAAACTTAAGAAAATTAAAATATTAATGGGTATTAATCTAATAAGGGGTGAAACTTCTAGAAAAAGCCACGGATCAAGCCAAAACGATCTAAGCTTTTCATTATGATTTAATATACGTCGTTGGTTGTCCAACAGGAGGATATAAGAAGGGGCTTGAGGGTCATTTGGAAAATACACCAGGAAAATACTAAGTTGCGCAAGTAAAATCCATTTTCTCATTGATCGAAGTTCGGCAAGAGAAAATCGATTCAGAGGGAGAGTTGCAAGTGGAGAACAGATTGAGAGGGTTCAGCATCAGTCAGGGAGAGAGGGACAAAGACGTAGAGCAATAGAAGGGATAACGCTGGGCAGATTGACGCTGGGAGAGACATTGTTGGCTTGAGTGACACAAGCATTGCGCAAGCTAGTCCAAAGGCCATAGAAAGTGACATTGGGCAAGCCAGAGGGATGCATAGGGTGGAGGAACCTCTCTCTCAGATCAGATACTTGTTCAGGAACGTCTGTAATTTTTCTTAGAAAGCCTTGTTCTATACTGTTGGGTGTAATTTATACATGATGATTTTTGCTGAAAAGTAATAAAACCCTCATCTGTTGCATCGGTTTTTCCGCATTGGGTATTTCCAGGGACAATTGTACAAAACTAACTGTGTCATTGTGTTTGTATATCTGTCATCATTTTTCTTACATTTACATTCTACAATGTTTTAATTGTGAAGACTAGAGTAGAATATGTTTCGATATTTGTCATAAGAATACAGTAGATAACTTATTTTTGAGGTACTAAGTAGAAGAATTCATATTAATCATTGCAGTAGGATTTCTATTTTAGAAATTTTCACAGTGGGAAGTATAGCCAAACATCAACAACATGACAGGAGATCATACAGAACAAAGTGTTGTGGCAAGATGTGCAGCACTAGAACACAGTCCTCGCTAAAAGTGAGTGTTAATTTGTGTAGCATCCGATGTGTTTTAGCCACAAAATTTGGTGGAGAGGCTAGAATGCATGAGATCTCCAAAACCCACAAATCATTTCTAGAAATTCCACTTAGAAATGATTTAATTAGATTATTAACCTATTTTTTAATGTTTCCTAAGTCTAAACTTAGAAAAATTGGTTAATTAATTAGAATTAATTAAGTCAAGGTGAGAATAGCCGAGAAACTCACATGGATCGACTTCAAGATGATCATAGCCCTTGATTAAGTTTTAATCTTGGTCGTTGATGCTCCAACAGAGGATTTTAAGAAGAAGTCGATGGGCACTTGGAGAATACACCAAAGACACTTGGAGAATTCAATTTTCCAAAGTAGCAGCGATCAGATGTCGAAGAGTTCGAGCTTCAGTGAGTAAGTAGAGACAATGAGGGATAGGGGCAGTGAGGTTGGAGGAAGTTTTCCAGATCCAACGAGTACATTTGCAGAGAAGCCGATATTTTTCCAAGAGGTTGCGTAGAGGCAGCACAGAGCCTCAAGAAGGCAGTTCCATTTGCTAAAGAGGGCAGACGTTTTAAGTTCCAGAGGTCGGGAAGGAGTCCCAAAGTGTTGGAGAAACATTTTCCCAGCCAACAGCAAGTAGGACAGCTAGATTACCAATCATTTTGGGAAGTAGTTGCAGCATGCAGCATTAGGTTGACGTAGAGCCTGTGCAGGCCCACTTGGACGACTTGCTTTTTAGAAGCAAATCAGTGCCGGAATTGCCCAAAGTGAGGGTAATTTCCCTCTATTATTTTTGCCAGTATTTTTCTCTACAGGATTTCCAGATTTCAGCATCTCGATTATTGTACTCAGAATTTCTCACTACAACATAATAATAAAACCCTCAGATGTTGCACCGATTTTCCCAAATTGAGTTTTTTCGGGGACTTCTGTCCAAAAATAACAATGTCATTTCTGTGTGTGTGTGTGTTAGATTTTCTCAGTTTCCAACGCTATTTTCTTCCGTAGTTTAAATGTGAAAATCACAATGTGAATTATTTGATATTTGTCATAGCAGACAGCAGATAAATTGTTAAATAAATTAACAATTAGAAAAATACTTTCCAGTCGCTATGATAGAAGAAATTTTCACATGGTATCAAAGCGTGAGTGATCATTCAAGCAGCTCAGAAACGCAGGAGAGAAATTCACTACTCAAAGGGAGCAGCAAGCCGAAATTCCCTGAGGCTGCGCACTTCCTCAAACAGGCATGCCAGCCGAATTGTTGGGGCAGGAATTCGATTTTCAGTTGCAGGGTTGCAGAAAAGTCGAGTTTCCCAGATTAGTGATTCCAGCAGTTAGAGGGAGCAACACCAGCGTAGATTTTCGTTAAGCAAATTCCTTGGTTGGACGTAGAGAGTTTTGCAGCAGCAGAACCAATGTCAGGTGGAAGAGAAAAGCACACACAGCAGAGGGAAAATTTCTCTCAGGGAACTTCGAGTCTCAAAAGTTCGATCTTTCCAGACAGACTGGCAGTAGTAGCTAGCACATCTGCGCATTCCAAAAGGGAGTGCGAGTAGAAGAGCAGCAGCCAAGCAAAGGGAAAGAGGGAGTTTTTGACTTGATCAGAGATGGCCACAGCAAGGCTTAGAGATCAAGATACGTTGGATGGAGCTTCCAACTATGTCATCTGGAAGGCTAGGATGTCCTTCCTTCTAGATGAATATGGTCTGAAAGCCTACATAGATAATGTGGTGGCAGTTCCCCAGAATGCGGATCAGCTCAACAAATATAGGAAGGAGATGGTAAGGGCGAAGCGTTTGATCTTGGATGGAGTCTGAGATCATATAGTCTCACATTTGGCAGACAAAGGTACAACAAGAGAAATGTGGGTAGCTCTCTCCAAGCTATATCAGAGTTCTTCCGAGCAGCAGAAAATGTTCCTAGAAGAAAAGCTCAGATGCATCAAGATGCAGAAGAGAGAAGGCATAGATCCCTTCTTCATCAGGATTCAAGAGGTCTAAGATCAACTTGCAGCTGTTGTGGCAGCACCTCAACCATCAGAGCTAGTACGGTTGGCACTAAACAGTGTCTCAAAGGATTGGCAAGTCTTTGTCCAAAATATATTGGGCAGAGACATGCTACCTAGATGGGACAAGATGTGGGCCAATTTGCAGCAAGAGGAAATGAGGCGAGCTTTACTTAAGAGCTCCATCAGTGGCAGCAATAGCACTGGATTGAAGGGTGTGAAGGAGGACGAGAATGTGGCTCTAGCATCGATGAGTCCCAGTCAAGTTCAGGGGGAGCAGAAGAAGAGGAAGAAGAAGGCCCTGTCAAAGGTCAAGTGCTTCAAGTCTGGCAAGTTTGGCCACTACAGTACCCAATGTGCTCTCAGGAAGGACAAGCAAGAAACGCAGAACCAGTAGGGAGCATGCGCAGAGATAAACAATCTTTCCTCTAGGCTAAAGGAAGAGTTTACTATGTTCCTTGATATACCTCCAGGAGTGAGGTGGGGTGATCTGGTGTTGTCGCCCCAAAGAGCTACAAAGAGTGGGCAGGGTCATTGAGGAGTCCATCTCATGGATCATTACCTGGCTAAAGGGGGCCACAGTATTCAATAGCAGGATGGACCAATGGCAGTTGATGTAGTCAGTACCAGTGCAGAGTTAGCAGCAGCGCAAATTCTTCAAAGACAGTGCAGAGGCTAGTAGCAGTCAAGACTCAGGAGACAGATACATCATACTGAACACAGATGATTTAGTATTTTGGATGCTTCTCAGTGGCCATTGTTGCAGTTGCAACAACAACATATGAGAGGTAGTTGCAGTGCAGATGCAAGGTTGGCAGTAGTATGGCAATGTCAGCAGCAACACAGATGCAACATCAAAGTTGCATAGTGGATGGTGGGCAGTTAGCCAGACATAAGTAGCGTGACAGGATATGATACAAACACACAGTGTTGTGGCAGGATGTGCAGCACTAGGACACAGTCCTCGCTAAGAGGGAGAGTGTTAGTTTTTGTAGCATCAAATGTGTTCTAGCCACGAAATTTAGTGGAGAAGCTAGAATGCATGAGATCTCCAAAACCCAAAAATCGTTTCTGGAAATTCCACCTAGAGATGACTTAATTAGATTATTAACCTATTTTTTAATGTTTCCTAAGTTTAAACTTGGGAAAATTTGTAAATTAATCAAAATTAATTAAGTCGAGGTGAGAATAGCCTAGAAATTCACACAGATCAACGACAAAGATGAGAAGCACGATCCGAAGGCTGCACCCACGAAGATCGAGGAGGAGGAGGAGTTTGCCATGATAGCTGAGATACCTCCAAGAGGGAGGTGGGTTGATTTGGAGTTGTAGTTCGAAAGAGCTACAGATGGGCAAGATCCTTGAGGAGCCCACCTTTCGGATCAATTCCTTGCTACGGGAGCCCCAATAGGTAGTAGCAGGATGGACTAAGTGTCAGATGGTGCAAAGGAGTGTTGAAGCGATAGATGCAGCAGCTAGAACACCCAGGGAGTAGTCATGGGCTTGGAATTCATCATACCGAATTTTTGCAACAACTTAATTATATACTTTCCTTGCCCCAGATAAATATCCCCAAGTTTCTGCCATACTTCCAACCCTACGTAATAATCAGACCCAAATCCTTCATCTCAAATTCGATTGCAAGCATCTTCTTGCATTCTTGTATCCTTTGCAATACACCTATAATAAATAAATCATCCACATATGACTGGCTCATTATCCACAACCTTGATATAGAGATTTGGATCAGCAAAACTTTTGATGAACTCAATTCTTAGAAGGTGTTAGTGTCGGTCTTGAGCCCTCCATCGGTGATCAAAAGCTCTTTGCATGTGCATAGGTAGGTGTCTCATCAGTATCAGTTTTGCATCCCGTTAGGCATGCCATAAAACTGATGGAGGAGCTGGTCCTTGTTCCCTTCTTGGCTTTGCTAGATCAGATCATATCATTTAAATGAGCTTGTGTTACACTTGTTTTATTTTTGTCTTGAAATCCCAAGTCTTAGGTCTAGGGTTTTGGTCAAAAATCACTGCAAGGTCATGAGTCAAAGGTCTAATAGTCCCCAGCAAGCCGGAAGGAGGTATGTAAATATGTTCCATTGATATTTTTTCATCAGCTACAGCTCATTTATACCTTGGATTTAAAAACCCTGTTTTTAAACCCAAGGTCATGTGAAATTTGCAAAAAATAAGGAAAATTTTCAAAATTCTTCAGAATGCCGGCAATAACCCTGGTTTCCTCGCCAGAATCCATCAGATAGTCAACCTGCAAAAAGAACCGAGTTAAAGCACTCAAAAGATCAAATTCAGGACAAAGTGAACTCAAAACAGTGTTAAAGTGAATGTCAAAACAAAAACATTAGAAAGTGGGTTTGGTAATTTAATTTTTTCAAACTTGGGCCTATAAGGAGTAAATTCCCTCTAAACATGTCTCATTATGCATGTGAGAGTTTGCAAAGACAAGAGAGAGCTTAAAGAGGCGATTTGCAGCAGTTAGAGTCTTTTTCAGGGGGCGCGACCACTCAAACCAGGTGCGCGACCAGTTGGGCGGGGCGCGACCACTCAAAGCCATCTCTGCAGTGTGTTTTTCCAAGGGGCACGACCACTCAGTAGGGGCGCGACCACTCAGAACAGGGGCGCGACCACTCGGCCTGTTTTGTCCAAAAACCCTCCAAATCGATCAAATCGCCCTCCTAAGTTGCCAAATCGATCGAGGTAGGCTCTAAATTCATGAAGGATGCTAATGGATGATGAAATAATGATGTGTCTAATGGTTTTATCATTTAAGATGGCAAGAGAATGGATTAATTTGGCTATTGCTAATGTAGGCATTATGCTAGGGTTTATGTGTTTTTTCAAGGTTTAAAGTCCCTCTTTATTCCCTCCTTATTTCCTATGAAATTCAATTCACAAATGTTGTAATATATCTATCTCTAATCTCATTTGCACTAAATACTAAATTCCCATCCCAAATTCCTAAAACCCTATCCCTCCCCAAATTCCTTTACAAAACCCTAATGTTTCTACCCAAACCCTAATACCCTTCACACAGCAAGCAAACTAAATGAACAAACAGCAAGAAAAATAAATGAATGACAAAAAATATAAAAATGTAATATACAAAAGAAAAAAGAGCAATAATATGCCAAAATGACCAAATATGAACAAAAGAGATATTGCTGTGTATAGTCATTGAAAAAAAAGAAGGCATGCTGCTGTTGTATATCCATAGAAAAAAACAAGAAAGATGCAGCTGTGTATATTTATAAAATGGACATATTGATGTAGTTATTGTCTGCAAAAGAATATTGTTGTGTCTCCCCAAAACCAAGCCTTGTTTTCCTCTTTATTCCTTCCCTAAAATCCTGTTTCCCTTATGACAAGAAGAAGTCTTATTCCCTTATGATTAAATCCTAATAAAGTATTTCGTTGCAAATGATTTCCTAATAATGGCAGATGAGATGATGTGTTTAACATTTTGTGAATTATCCCTTAAAAATCCCTGTTTTTATATATTTTCCCATTCCTTATTAAAAATCCCTTCCCTAACATTTCCCTTATGATTTTTTCCCCTTGAAAACAGCATACTTCTCAGCATTTTGCAGGCAGAGGCAGCAGTTCAATTTTATCCTTCAGTTTGCCCATCTTGCTCCAAAACCATGTCAGATACCGAGACTTATGAGCAAGGTGATGACCATTCATCATCTTCAGAGGTGGAAGTACAACAGAGGCCTCGTAAGGGGGGGCAAAGGTGGTCATCATAGGAGACAGGAACCCACCTCCTTGGTAGAATTGCAGGCCTGTCCTTTGGCCATGAATGGTTTCCGTTATATGTCATGTTTTCAGTTCTGTGAGAGGCTTGCTCAGATTCAGCATCACAGGGAGTTGGCCCGTTTATGTGTTTTACACCTTCATGATGGGTAGGTCACTCTTGCAGGGGTGAATTTTGTACTATCTCCGGAGATGATTTCAGAGGCTACCGGGATACCGAATGTGGGAGAAGTGTGGCCCAAGCGCAAATTGCTGGATTTTGTCTTTTTTGAGCCATATGTCAGGCCCTCATTTGTGAGTCACTTGTCAGGGGCCTTTCCTTTCAGATTCCTCCGGGCGGAGTATGCTTCGATCATGCGGCTTATTATGCAGTAATTTACATGCGAGGGAAGATTTTCACAA